>BGNK01003962.1:59017-82988 GCA_003297005.1 Symbiodinium sp. clade A Y106
GAAGCTTAGGTCGTTTGCTGGCAAATATGTGATCACTGTAGAAGCTCCGCACAACTGCCAACAACACGAGCGTCACGAGCTTAAGCCACCTGTAGTAGTAGTAGTAGTAGTAGTAGCAGTGGTAGTAGTAGTAGTAATAATAGTAATAGTAATAGTACTGGTAATGTTGACTTCCTTTTAAAACCCCACCCCCCCCTTGATTGATTGCTGGCCCCGGGGGGGGGATTGACTATTGAGGGGGGTCGGTCGTCGTAGACAGTAGTACAGTATCACAATAGTACAGTAGCAGTACAGTAGTACAAGCTCTTTATAAAGGCCTTCACTCCGGAGCATTGGGCTCTCGCCTCTGTGATCTCTGTGACCCTCGCCTCTCGACCTGCGCCTCTCTCGTGACTTGATTTGAGGAAGTAAGTAATTTCTCCCGGCTGCTGGCTCTCTCGCGGCAGCCTCTCCTGGCAGTCCAGACGGAGCTCTGCCGGCTCCTGGCTCTGTCGCGGCAGCCTCTCCTGGCACTCCAGACGGAGCTCTGCCGGCTGCTGGCTCGCTCCCAGCCCCTGGCACTCCAGGGTGGAACTCTGCTGGATGGGGCTCTGGCGACGCAGCTCTCTTTAACTATTTAAGTCTAATTACTTTTCATGACTTAATAATTAATTAGGGTTGAATTATTAAACCCTAGTTAATTAAACCTTAAACCCTCTTAAATCCTGCAGGGCTGGGACGGCTCTGGCGGTGGCGGCGTGATCTTGGGCCTCTGTTGTTTCAGTGTGATGTTATGGCTGCTCACTTTGGTTGTGTGTGCCACGACCGAGTGTATGTAAAATCGAGCGTCCACACGGGGAATGGCTGGTTTTGATGTGCTGTGCTGCCCCTGACGTATGTCATGAGCGGGTGCTTTTGAAATCGAGCGTCTACATGGGGAACGGCTGGCCTTGATGAGCTGTGATGCCACTGATGTGCGTCTGGGAGCGAGTGCTGGCGAAATTGAGCGTCTACATGGGGAATGGCTAGCTTTGATGTGTTGTGATGCCACTGATGTGCGTCTCGAGCGGTTGCCTGCGGAATCGAGCGTCCACATGGGGAATGGCTGGTTTGATGTGCTTTGATGTTAGGGGTGATCGCAGTAAATACTTATGTGTGCCTCCAGCGGGTGCTTGTGGAATCGAGCGTCCACATGGGGAACGACTGGTTTTGGCGTGCTGTGCTGCCCCTGACGAGTGTCCCGAGCGGGTGCTTTTGGAATCGNATCGAGCGTCTACATGGGGAATGGCTAATTCATGTGTGACCACTTATGTCTCGACCGGCTGCCTATGGAATCGAGCGCTTACATTGCGAATGGCTAATGTTGTAACGGCGTCATTTTCGAGCTGCAGTGCCAGTCCTCTTGTTCATATGCTCGTGTTATCAAAAACCGTCTCGGTCACCCTGTTTGGCGCTAGAGAAGCACTGATTCTACTGCTGTTTGTCTTGAGCGGGTGCTTGTGACATGCAGCGTCTACATGGGGAATGGCTGGTTATCCTGCGCTGTGATGCCACTGATGTGTGTCTAGAGCCCGCTATTGCTGATGTGATGAAACGAGATGATGTGACTGCAAAATAAGGCACGAATACCTGACAGTTCACTCGTTTCGCTACATGTGTTGAAACCCGCTTCCGGGCGGCGTCCACATGGGGTTTCGACGTTCCTGATGTGGCTAAACGAGGTGATGTGAGTGCAAAATAGGCACGAAGACCTGCGGGACGCGGACAGTTCACTCGTTTCGCTACATGTGTTGAATTTCACCTCCGGGCGGCGTCCACATGGGGTTTCGACACTCCTGATGTGACTAAGCGCGGGTGATGCGACTAAACGCGGATCGGGCGTCACCTTGGGGTGTTGTGACTAAGCGCGCCCTGACGCGACTTAACCCCGCTACACGTAGTAATAGTAATAGTAATAGTAATAGTAATGGCAGCAGCAGAAGAGCAGAAGTAGTATCAGCGGCGGAGGTGGTTGTCGTGCTGCCGGCCGGTACACTACCGGTTTGGCCTCTGCAAGCCCCGCTTGGTCTTCCGGGCGAGATAATTCATTCCTGTTTCCCCAATTGCTCTCGTCGCCGATGGAAAATTGAAGCGAAATTGCACCACAAGACTGCAGAAGGGCAATTGCGCAGCACCAGTGGCAGCCGTCGTCGTCGTGTCAGTCCAACAAAGCCACAGACACGAACGGCGCTATAAATACAGCAAGAGAACGCAACAACAAACTGTGTTCGTAATTTAGGTCTTTTACCCAGTCTACAATCATGAAACGAGAACTTATGTGGTGTGGATTTGATGAAACAAAACAAGCGAGGAATGAGTGCGTGTTTGCTTTAAGTTGAACCACATGAAACGAAACGATTTAGGCAATGAAAACACGCGCTTCAGGTTTTCATACCTAATTGTGTCTCTGGTTCTCGTCACATTTTACCCTGTGCATCTAGTGGTTGGTTTCTTAGGTGGATTTAACATTTGAGTTCCGGCCGTCCATTCGCTTCGCCCGCTTTCTATTCTCTTCTTTGGTTCGTTTCGTGCTGCACTTCAATACAGAACAAAGTATCCTGCTGTCAGGAGGCTGCCGTGTTTTGCCAACCGGGAGCCGCTGAGGCCATGGAGGTGCCTCGCCGCACAAAAAGTCAGAGTCAGGCGAACAAGCATCCAGCCATGTTTAGCCTCAGTCTTATTGTAAGTCGCGGAAGGCTCAAGCAAGAGAAGTCGTGCAGACGGCAGCAGAGGCTGCCATGCAGGTCTGCGAAGCTGCAGCTGCAAACTTAAATATGGTCACATTCTGAAGATGCAGGACGCGGCAGATGTGCCCCTTTCCTGGCAGGTCAGCAGCTGGTTTGAACACACGCTCACGCACTGTGCACCCCCAACATCCTGCAGCGTGGCAGGTCGACGTGGCAGGTGACGAGCAGGCATGGGCTCAGCCTTGACAGTGTGCTGCGTCCTCGTCTCGCCCTTGCTGCCATTCTGGTAACAGGACCCAGCATTGCGCTGTCCGCCGATCGTGCCACCGAGAGGCAGGAACCAGCCGGGGCTCACTAATGCTTATCAACACAATCACAAAATTTGCAAATTTGCTTTGTGGCAGTTCTACTGTCACTGTTTTTTCAGCTATCTCCAGCTGTGGTGTCGGAAGCATGTCTTCTCGGCAGCTGAAAGCATCTGCAACAGCAGTCCGATTCTGGACGGCAGCACTCACGTGACACATACTCTGGAGACGCCAAGAAGCCACGGAGCCCCGCCACAGTCGAAGGCAAGCAGGTGCGGTGGTCAGAAATCGTGGTCGTTGTAAGACCGAAAGTTTATGCATGCATCCCGAGCTATGCCTGGGTAGAAGCATGATGGGCACATGCGCGCACGCACACATGCACACACGTACGCCGCGCGCTCGCACGCGCAATGCGCACGCATGCGCAACGAGCAGGCACGTGCATTCGCACACACAACACCAACACCAACGCCAACGCCAACGCCAACGCCAACACCAACACCAACAGCAACACACCCACGCACACCCACCCACACCCACACCCACACCCGCACTCACACTCACACCCACACCCACACACACACACACACAGACACCCACACACACACACACACACACACACACACACACACACACACACACACACACACACACACACACACACACNAGAGCTCGGTGCTGCTGGTGACCCGCCCGCTTTGCACGAGCTCCTGGCTGACGCACGCTGGTTGCAGGCACCCGTCAACAGCCGCCTCCCAGCCCGCCCCGCTTAACCCGTAGTCTGCACCGAGCACTGGGACCGGACCAAGTACGTGCTGTTGTAAAAAGGTGCGAGGAAAAAAAAACACATAGACTGGAGTCGTTATATGTACCTGAATATACCATCTCCCTCCAACGGAAACCCCGTGAATTTTGACGGGCGGGCTCCGCCTGCAAGGTTTCGTGGGTAGCCATTTTGGCTCTAGGCTCAAGTTTCGGCTCCGGGGCCTTTAGCTTTTGGTGGGCTGCCTTCGACGTCTCCGCTTTCCAAGGCTGGGCGGCAAAGAGTCTAATCAAGCCCATTCAGGTGGAGATGTTTCAGATGCTTCGCCGCCATGTATGTTTGAGTGTGCATACACTTTGCCAGATGGTCTTGCCATTCGGTTACAGATGATTGCATATGTCCGGGCGTCCTGGACCCCTCGCAGTGATAGTGAGCTCCTGGGCTCTGCCAGACCGCTGTCGCGGGGACTCGCCGGAGGCCACTGAGGCTGATGGCTGTCGCATAGTTGGATGAACGCTCGCAGCTGGGCTTGTTGTGCGCACGGTTTGTGCGGCTTCCGGCTGGGAGTGGCTTGCCCTAAGAATTTGAGGGGACAAAGGTGTGCAAGATCAGCGCATTCATGCTTCAACGGACTTCGCTCTTGCAGTCGCGCCAGCAACCTCCATGGCGATGGCTCATGCTAGCTCATGGAGCGGCGGCCGAATCAGACCTGCGGCCGGTGCTGTCCAAGTGTGAGACACTTTGCACAGCATCATTGCACGTGCCCAGCTCTTGTGAAGGATCCAGTGGCGAAGGATGTCGCTGGAGAGAGCTTGCAGCCTGCTCCGGCTTCGCGTGCTTTGCCTCGGGCCTGCGTTTTCTTGTGCATCGCGCCGCCTCTCTCAGCATCACAGGATGGTGCAATCATGGTGCAATCGGCCTAGCCGCCACGGCTGTTGCAGGTCCGTTAGACACCCCTTTGTGCTAGTTCTGTGGTGATCGCTGCATGAAAGTGCGCCAGCGGACCTGCGAGGTTTGGGGGCTGTGGCAGGTCGACAGGGTGGAAATGGGTGGCATCACAGCATTTCAAGCTCATGGACTCCTGTGCAAAGCGTGTTGCTGCCACAACTGTTTTAGGGCAAGGCTTGCGGGCCTTTCCCCCCTCGCAAGAAGTGTTTGAACGCGATCGGTGTGCCTCTTTGCATCAGAATGAAAATAAGGCAGGCTGTCATGACATCTGTGCGGCAGCTCTTTAGGTAGTTTCGTGCGGCAACATCGGCTGGTGCATTTCTAGTCAAGAATGCAATATGAAGTAGGAGCTTCATACTATTCATTCTGGCGGTTTAAGATTTGGCGGACATGGCGCTTCTGCGCAAAGCATTGGTTCTTGGCTGGCTGTAGTTGCTAGTTGCGATGAACATGCAGTAGAATCACGAACGAGGCTTTTCGAAACGGACGATCGCGGCTTTGCAGCAAGATATTTTTCGGGAGTTGGTGGCTAATGTGGCTAGAGGAGCAGATCTATACCATTCCAGGACATGCATTTGATGTTGTCGTTGATCATTTGGGAAAGCTTATTACTGCAATTTCGGCTTCAGTGATGGATGGAATCACCATTTCACCAACTGGAGCAAGCCACCGCCAGCCCATTCTGCGCAAGACTTGAACCCCCCAGCAGTGGACAGGTAGAGCCATGCGCCAGTCTAAGCGCACGTAGCCTTTCGACCGACTTTTGTCACGTTCACTGTACACGCACACGAATGATCCGCGTCTCGTGTGCCCATGCGTGTTTGGATGGTCTGGTGCTGATCTCGGAAGGTGAAGGGAACTGGATTGGTCACAGCACTTCCTGTGCTGATGCGAGGTCCTCGATGTGACGGTGAACCACCGCGGCGCTTAAGGCTAAGAAGGCTTGTGTGGGTTTGCATGTTGATGCATCGTCGCATGATTTTTCTTTCAGGACGCTGCTCACATTAAGATGTTTGTGCCTCAGCGCGGCATTCGGAGAATAGGCGACGCTGCAGAATTCCTTGCATTGCCGAGGATTTTGCGGTTCGAGCAATTTCGAAACAAAGCCCGCGCACATGGCCAAAGAGCCAGATGGTAAGGTGCAGCTATTGGACGGTACGGAGCTGCCTTACGAGATACTCGGTGGCAGCGACAGATGCCCCCTGATTTGGGGACATGGCTTGGGGCCCACGGATCCACGCGGCATGGATCATCGGGCATGTGAGAGTTTTCCTTTGGTCAAGGAGATGATGCAGGAAGATGTGGACAAAGGTAAGGGCACGTGGCCTTTCAGCACCGTGGTGTACGATGCGAGAGGTCATGGACGGTCTTCTGGCTGGGAACCCCTAGCAAGCTGTATTCAACAGTTTCATTGGCGCAGCCTAGCCTTTGATATGTTGTCGGTGGCAAGCAATTTTCAGACCCCCGCGATGCAGAAGCTGCGGGGAGCTCTGCTTGGCGGGTATAGCATGGGAGCTTCCACGGCGTTGTGGGCGGCATATCTGTGTCCAACAGCCGTTCGTGGATTGGTGTTGTTGTCCGTGACAACAGCATGGGAGATCCGGGCTGCGCGGCGAGCGAACTTGTTGAACAACGCCGATGTCTTGCAAGCCAGTGATCCCGCTGCCTCGGAAGTAATCCGGGGAGCCGCCTTCTCGGATTTGCCCCCGCTGGACGACTTGGCTGCTGCAAAGCTCCGCATTCCAGTTTTGCTGTGTGCGGCTCGTGATGATACGACACATCCCGTAGAAGTAGCAGAGAGGTTATCGCGGGTGCTCCCGAATGCAGACGTGTTTTTGAAGGACACGAAGACGGAACTCGCCCAAGAGTTTCCTCAACATCTTCGCTCATGGCTGCAAAAGCACTTTCTAGACAAAGTCACTTTTGAAGAGTGATGCCTAACGGAGTCGATTTGCCACTCCTGTTTGCGGCATGCTTGGCATGTGATAGATTGAACTGCTGAGGCTTCAAAATGCGGGTAGACTTTTCCAAGCATTGCAAGCGATTGCATCTCTACATTGTCCAGTTTGCTCTGGAGGTCCTTCCTCGGGAATTTGTTCAGTGCACTCCTGAGATTAAGTTGCGGGATGCTGCGCGTGGTGCTACATACCGGAGATGATAGCAAAGACCACCTTCCGCATCTGCACCTAGATTGGACATCTCCACCTGCTGACTCTGGGTGCTTTGCTTACAGCATTCATGATTGAATTGATCGTTCGGAGGTTGTGGCATCGTTCTTGAAATAGGCGAGCACGAGGGCATGTGCGCTGCCGCCCCTCCTTCAAAAAGGTGTGGTGCACGTGGGTCTGGATCTACGCCTCCCCCCAGCTACAGCTTTGTGGATGCCTTACCAAGGGATCACATGTCTGTGGCGCTTGAAATTGAAATTGAAAGGTGTAGGCTCACCAGTTGACAGCTCGGGGGTTCATTCGGGTTGGGCAGGAGAAGCTTCAGCAGTTGTACAACCGATTAGCGCAATTCCGAGAAAGCGTGCTGTCCTCAGCGTACTGAAGTTTGCACATAGTGGGGTTCCTCTTGCATGCAAAAAACAACTTGTCCAAGGATGACTTGAGATGCTTGTAGCTGGGGCCGTTCTGAAGACTGTCTTTGCAGTATGAGTTTTTGAAGACTGCTCTGAATGTCTACAGAGTTGGTTTTCGAGCAACAGATTGGCACAGGTGGCTATGAGGGCTGCTTGTGATCCTGGATGTAGACATTGCCAGCGATTTCGATTTCCTGACAGCATTTGCCGTTTTGCGCCTCTGGCTATCTACGGCCTGTGCTGTTTCGGATTCCTGTCCCGATTCAGCTGTTACTCAGTCGTTGTTTCTCACCAGTTCGACATCAGCCGACATTGTTTCTTGGGGTTGTTTTGTTGAGATTCCAGTTGTTTGCTACTACTTCTTCCCAGCGGTGTCTGTCTACCACGGCGACTTGTGATGCTGATGGCGCTGCTGCAGTTTCCTAGCGTTGCTTCGACTGCGACGGCATGTGCTGACAGATGTATGCCGCTGCCACTGCAGCAACAGCAGCAGCTGCTGCTGCCATGGGATAGGTGCACGCGGGCCATAAACAAGAGTCGGACAAGGCTGACGAGTAGCCGTATCGCAACAAAAGTTCACACCACAGGACATGAAGTACCGGAGCGCCCCGAATCTTGCAGCTCACAGCGCTTCCTCAATCTCCATGTTTGCCCATCTCTGAATCGCCCAAACCATTTACCTTTGCAGTGGAAAGTTGTTTTTTCCGTGGTTCCTTCAAGCCTTCTATTTATAACTCAAGCCAGGGCAGTCACGCTTCTATGCTTCAGCTCTGAGGTGTTGAAGCCGTAAACCGCTAAGCTTCCGTGAAGTGCTTCCACTCTGTGAATGCTTCAGCACGTGCTGGAACAGTGCAAACAAACTCCCCACCTTACTCAAGCTCTCTTAGCTCCCGGCACACCTATTGACATGTACATGCTACCCAATAAGGACATAGCATGGCAAGATGCTGCATTATGTGCCCACAAGGACCTCGAAAAAAGTGGAGAAGGGGACGCTCTCATAGAGACGGTCAGGCAAATAACGGAGGCGGGAAGCACCAGTCGCCAGTGGTTGTCGTAAGGAACAAGTTCCCGGTTCTGCAAGTACCGCGTAATCGGCAGACTTTCAATGCAGGCGCTCATCTGGGGCGAGCAAGCAAATCACAGCAACATGACTGCATTGGCACTTCAACATGCCCGAATGTTGTGGATGGCGTGCACGCAGGCCTGCTTGCTGCTTGCTTTTCAGGCCAGTTCTTTGACTTCTTTTGCGAGAAGTGTTCGCCTCGGTCGTGCACTCCTTCAATCGTCTGTGCAGAGAACGTGCTGTGTTTGCGAATAATGGGTTCCAGGAGCATTTTCTCAGACCTGGTGCACGTCCTTGGCTTGAAGAAGGCATCGAAGAAGGTGGCCCGTGCTTAACCATAAATCCAAGCTCGAAGGCTCGAAGGAAGCGTTTCCTTGACCCCTTGCGCCGCCGGGGAGCAGGTGAAACTGCAGCTGCTGCAGACTCTGTCGATGCTCATTCAGAACATTCACCGCCAAACGCTGGATCCTCAGGATATCGTGGCATCAGCAGATGGACCGTTATGTTCGCAAACACCAACTGCTTGGGAAACGGGAGTGCATGAAGCCATGTAGATCACCATGTAGATCATGCAGTTCCTCGTGTCCCGAATAGATGCACACTTGCTATTCAGTTCACGTGTGTGTGAGAGGTCCGTGTACTACATTTTGAGCAACAATCACGTGAATAAGCTCATGGCATCACTCTCAGACGTTCTTCCTGCTCGCAATTAGCTGCTGAATTGTGCCGAATGAATAGCCTGCCTTCAAGTCAACAAACATGGACTTTGACGATGAGGAGGTTCTCGCGTATTATATCACTCTTATGAAGCTGAAGGCTTAGTTGTTGAGTGTTATGATTAGGGGATCTCAGTGCAGCTTCCCTGTGTGGTCCTGCGTTCGAGGTCCTTGGCCATGCGCCTGGATAACGAATCCATAAAGCCACTGCCTGAACACATGCGATGTTTGGCGTATGTGTAGCCACTGATGCAGTTGGCTTACTGTGTGGCAGGTTCTTCTTTATTCAGCATCCTGAGCCGAGTGCCAAGCAAAGCACATGCAGGGTTGGGCTTGTTCCGACACCAGGAAGGATTGTGAAGAGATTGTCGAAAGGCCGTCGTTTCCCCTCTACATCGAAGCAACCAAGTTCTTCAGCCAGCAGCCTCAGTGGGAACATCTCGTCTTCGGTTGCCCCTGCTATTTGTCATGGTGCAGCATGCTCTTGTCGATGCATTCGATGCTTTCGCTTATCAGCATCGCGCAGAGTAGCCGCCAGTTCCTGGCAACATGGCTGCGCAGCGTGGGGCATCCACCCCTTTGCTGGTGCTGCTCGCATGCGCCGCCTTCGCTGTGCGCACTTGGATGGGTGGCGCTTTCCAAAATAAGGCAGCTTTCACAGTAGTGGGCTCCAGTCCCGAAGGTTTCGCACCCCCTGCTCATGCACCTCAGGCTGAGATTCCACCAGCCCCAAGTGCCGCCAAACTTGGCAGCGACTCGGGCACGAGCAGCGAAACGGAGCAAATGTTCAACCGCCACGACTACATGCNCCAAAAGGTGTAGCAAAACAGCCGATAAGCCCTGACTCTGTTTCGTGGATGTCTAACGGTTCAAGGCTCACATCACCAGATTCGCTCTTGTTTTCATGTGGGTTTAGACTTTGTGAAGAGTACCAGGACCTTCTGTAGGAGAAAGGCTTGCCCGTGAGACGGCATTGGGTGGGACCCATGGCTGCGCAGCGTGGGGCATCCACCCCTTTGCTGGTGCTGCTCGCATGCGCCGCCTTCGCTGTGCGCACTTGGATGGGTGGCGCTTTCCAAAATAAGGCAGCTTTCACAGTGGTGGGCTCCAGTCCCGAAGGTTTCGCACCACCTGCTCATGCACCTCGAGCTGAGATTCCAACAGCCCCAAGTGCCGGCAAACTTGGCAGCGACTCGGGCACGAGCAGCGAAACGGAGCAAATGTTCAACCGCCACGACTACATGCGACGCAAGGACATGGGATACAAGTACCCCGTGGGAGAGGAGGCATACCAGTTTCCTCCTCCCATTCCTGACAAGCGAGCCGGCATGAACTTCCCATCTACATTGTTGGCACACTGCGACCGAGTTTACAAGAAGAAGTGGAAGGTGTGTGCCCGGCTGGCAGAGAACAAGCGCAGGCGCTCTGACTGTGAGTGGGATGCATTTCGGTGGAGGCGCACATGCTATTGGAAAGCCCGGCCGAACACTCACAAGATCCACCCCAATTTCGACAAGCGCCATCCGTGGAACCAGCAAGCTTGACAGACGTGAGCACATTCGGCTGCACCTGAGCTTGGCCCTTGACCAACCCGAGCAGCATGCGAGGGCAGAAAACAAGAGCAGATGTGACAACATGCGGTTGCCATGAGAGATGCACAGGCACTTGCACTTCCAAAAGGTGTAGCAAAACAGCCGATAAGCCCTGACTCTGTTTCGTGGATGTCTAACGGTTCAAGGCTCACATCACCAGATTCGCTCTTGTTTTCATGTGGGTTTAGACTTTGTGAAGANCCAAAAGGTGTAGCAAAACAGCCGATAAGCCCTGACTCTGTTTCGTGGATGTCTAACGGTTCAAGGCTCACATCACCAGATTCGCTCTTGTTTTCATGTGGGTTTAGACTTTGTGAAGATTACCAGGGGACCTTCTGTAGCAGAAAGGTGCCTAGCCTGCATGCTTCATAGTCGCAGTTTTTTCCAGAATAGAGCCCCGCTGCTCTGGCATGGCTTCGCTGGTGTGAAGACCACTGCAGCCAGATCCATCTGTGATTCTGAGTCCAAGGGTTCGATGAGCATGCAGCGTTTCAAAGTTTAGAGACTCAGCGCGATTCGCTTGGGCCTGGCCGTGCGAACCGCCCAGGATGACAGAAATGACCGACAGCGGGCGAAAAGGCATTGCCACTGCGGGTTCTTGAAGCGAGGATGGGACAGGGCGGGGCAGGATGGCGTCTGAGCTCTCGGTGTCCTTGTGAGGCATTGCTTCACTTTTGCTGAGGCCATCGCGATCACATGGTCCGGGCAACGGTGAGGACAATCACCTTGCAGGCCTATTCCACGATTTTTCATACTCGCACAGGAAGTGCAGAGAAGCGGCGTGAAGTTTTCGACCCGTCTTTTTGCACGAGGTCTACAAAATCGAAGACCAGCCAATGCGCCGATTTGTTCTTCGACACGCAGCAGAGCAGTTGGCCCAGGTTTCAATATTGCAGGAGCTGCGGACGGAAGAAACAACCGAGACTTTCCAAATAGAAACATGCTGCCCTGTGGAGTAGGTGCATACCTTAGGCGAACCAGAGTACAAACCTGGCACTATGCAAGTGGAGTCGCTGATGTCATCAACAGAAGAGCAGCATGACAGGTCTTATTTCAGCCAGTCGGATGCTTAGTGGGCTTAGCGGTGATGTGGAACGGCCAAACCGGCGAATCAAGCCCTGCAGAGGCTGGCGTATCACTTGCAAGACCTGTGGTTCGCCACTCAGTGTGGCATCAGTTTGCTCCTGTGGCTGCGCTGCTGCATGTCTGGGCTAGCATCCATGGAGACAACATGCAAGAAATGAAGGTTGCGCCTCGATGCCGCCGCCGCGAAAGCGACTGGCGAGGACCCGGCTCAGACATTGGTCCGACACGGACACGGTGAAAGGAATGAGACTCCCAGCTTTCATTGGGTGGCAGCTGCATACCACAGATGAAGCAAGTTGTCTTGTGATGCAGGCGTGCAGCACAGCTCATCACTCGAACCCCCTGAGAGGCGAAAGTAGATTCGAGGTCTTACAGTACCGAAAGGCTTGTGAGACTCGAGTGCTGCCGGGCACTAGGTGGGGAGCCGGCCGGGGGGGGCGGAGCCAAAAGCCCAATGACACCCGTGTTTCGTCCGGTGCCGGTGCAGGACAATCTATCTCAGGTACAGCGTGAGAACGAACTGCAGCAGGACTTACAGGTGGATGTCCTCGATGCCAGTACAGAGACGCCGTACTTTTGCAGGACCTCCAAATCTATTTGTCCGATGTTTTTGAACTGGGTATAGAGGAGCTTAATGAGGCGTCCGCATGCAAGAAATCTTTGGTTGTGGCTGTCCTTGGCAGTTTTCAGTTGGTTCTGCAGCTTCATGTCGCGAGGTCCTTGCAGATAGATTGCTTAATGCAGCCATCCTGTCCCATGCTTGGCCAACCCTGCTGCTAGCAGTGCTGCCTGCTTTCCGAGAGATTCTTATTCTCAGGCCTGTTCTGCTGGCTGGATTGACCACTTCATCGTCCCAACGAATTGGTGGTCCAGCCGAAGCCCTGTGAACGGAAGGGCGTCGAACCGCGGCCAGATGACAAAGCAGCCAAGGCACGAACCTTGGCGCCCCATGTGTCGTTGTTCCTCGTCCGGCAGGTGGGGGAGCGAACCTAGGGTAGCCCCTGAAGCTTGGCTCTGAGATGCTCTGAGCCTGTTGTCAGGTTCTCGACACCTTCCATTGCCCGGTTCTACTGGACTGCCCCCCTCTTTCTACTGCCGGTTTTCAAGTATCTGCAACGGAGGTTAGGTGAACACACATGTGCGCACATCACATGCGTCTCGCAGCGGAATGCAGCTTCTGTAGCAAGTACCAGAAGTCACGAGCAGGAGCCAATGGCACAAGCGCTTTTGTGGTCTTCTGTTCCTGCCGCCTTGGCGTATGCACCTTGACAGGATTTAGAAATGTCGTGCCACCAGGCAGACAGTCAGTGTGTGCGCTGCAAAACAGAAGCGGTAAAGTTGCGGTCGTGTTGCGGACATGGTGCTGAAGGGGCTTGTGGTGGTGGTGGTGGTGGTGGTCGCAGCAGCCATCAGCGGTGTCGGTGGCGGTGTCGCTGTTGCTTGTTTCTGCCGCTGTTGCTGTTGTTTCTGCTGCTGGTGCAACTTCTGTGGCTGCTGTTGCTGCCATCGCCCTCATCTTTGGTGTCGCCGGGCGGCGATAGTAGTGGTGGTGTTACTGCTTAAAGCGGAGCTAGTAGCAGTGCTAGCAGTAGTTGCTGTTGTTGATGGCATGATTTGAGTCGTTCTTCGAGTGCATGTGGGCACTCACATGAGTAGGATAACAAATCTTCCTGCGACCTTGTGTTTGAAGTAAACGTAAAATTAGTGACATCCCTACTTGAATGACGGCGGTAGAGAAGCCAATGGGCGATCAAGAAACAACAAGATCCTCGAAAGAAGAAATAAGGTCATGAGCCTACGGGGCAGGCCAGAGTTCTCAAGCTGTTGTTTCCTTCACTCGTCTTTGTGAAAGGGCCGTCTTGTAAAGAATAGTGTAGGAGTGACATGTCGCTTGCATGTTTTTGCATTGNATCATTTGGACGATCTCCCGTTTAGTGTTCGTCAAACGTTGGCCGGGTATCGACACCGGGCTGCACTTGATTCCAATCAGATGGACACTGATTTCAGCTCTGGTGTGCGAGCGAGTAATTCTCCTTTGACTCCCGAGTTTCAACATCAGCAGCAGCAGTCACTTGAACTTGCTACCATTCGGCATCCTGGAGCTTCCAGTGCAACTCCGTCATCAGAAGATTTATCCCTTAACCTTCAACAGGTTATGAGCCCAAACGTGGCTCCGGGCTCCATTGGCTACGAGGCGACAGTTTTTGCTTCAATGGCCCAGTGGAACATTCAGTTTCCAGCAGAGGCTTTGCAGAGATACCATGTTCGCCAGCCGTTGGATGAAACCGTTCAAGATGATCTCAAACAAGCTGTGAATTGTGTGCATCAGTTGCTTCAGGAGCGTACAGATACACTGGGCAGGGGATGCGAGGATTTGTTTTCTGCTGTTCAGAGACTTAAAGAAGTGGCACAGCGGAGTGAGGAAGCTCTCGAGGCGCATAGCCGCGTTTCCCAAGGTTTGATTCAAGAGACTCAGGTTTTACGCAGCCAAATCACTGAGATGCAACGGCAGCTTGGTGAACAGGCAACTGCCAATACGGAGGTGAAAATGGGTCATCTTCAATGGCAGGCACGGATTGAAGCTCACATCGTTAACTTGGAGAACAGGTTTGAGGAGATGAATCGTGATCGACTTCAGCTTCAAGATGTGCAGCAAGACATAGGTTTTCTTAAGCAGCATCAAGAGCAAGTGATGTCAATGCTTGAGTACATGGGTAACAGTGGCCAGGTACAGCCTTCACAACAGCATGATGCAACCACTTCAGAAGATTTGGGGCCGATCACGGCTTCACAAGCTGAGGTGTCTGTGATGGCTATGACGCCTGAGGCCGCTGAACATACGGAACAGCAGACGGCTCAGGACGCTGAGCTTGCTGAGGCAGAACAGGAATGGTGGGGATGGCCTGAACAGCAACCGGCTGGAAGCAATCCATTTGGGGGCATGCCCTGGCCTACCCTTACCACACCTCCGGAACTTCCCCAAGAGGTGAGAGCACCGAAACTTGAGGAAAAGAAGGATCCCCAAGTAGTTACTGCAGATCGCTGGAAGACTATTTCACAGATGCCTACTTTCGATCCTGCATCCGGAAATACTTCGCCGTGGGAGGTAGGGTTGAGATATGAGGTATGGAAGAAGCAGGTGTTGACAACTGCATCTGCGATTTCGCCTTCGTTTGCGGAGTATGTCAAGAAATGTTTTGAGGAAGGACTCCGTCGACATCACGATCAAGTCAAAGGCAGCCGTGCTACACCTTTGCAGCCTATTCAGGGTTTTCCTGCGGAGTTTGAAGCGCGGTTCGTGATGTCATTGTTGACGATTCTGCCTGAAAGCATCAAGACTCCAGCACTTGAAGGTGATGGGGTTGGTGATGACATCAGATCGGTGAGATTGATAGAAGAGATCCTCTTGCGTGTGCAACCAGGGGGATTGGAAGAACAAGCAACCTTGATGCGGTTCGTTAGGGGCCTGCAGCCTGCGACATCAGCTAAGGAAGCATTGGACCTGATTCGCAGGTGGAAGTTGGCAAAGCAACGGATTGCATCGTTAGGACTTCCAGAACCAGCTTGTTTTGAACAGTTGAAAGGTATTGGTGTTCTTCTTGGAAGGCTTGAAAAACGGCACGAGCAACTGCGTATGAGGCTCGCACTCCTTCGATTGCAACCGGAGGTTCAATTGGGAAAGCCCGGAGCGGTAGAAACCCTTTTGGACAATTGTGATCAGCAGCTACGACAAATTGCAGCAGATGAAACTTCAAAGGAGGGCGGAAACAATGAGTCGATTATTGCAGTTACAAAGGGCACTGGCAAAGGCTTCTCTAGAGAAGACAAGAAAAAAGATCACTTGTCCATTCCTTGCGAAGCCTGGTGGATGTTCTTTTGGGGATCGTTGCCATTATTCTCATAGTAATCAACAAAGACCGAAACCGAAAGCAGAGCCGAAACGCGGGACACCACCTGTGCCAAAGAAGAAGTGTATTTTTCATGCGCGGAAGTCTGGGTGTAAGAAAGGGGATGCATGTGAATACCTTCATGAGGGACCGAGTGGAGCCGCTCAAGCCGCAGCAGGAGGACCAGGTCTTGTGGGAGGCACAGCCAGTCAAGCAGATGCGGGAGCACCATCCACTTCGGATCCTAAGGGCGCGAAGGCTAAAGCAAAGGCGAAGGCAGCACCCAAGTCAGCACCCAAGGCGTATGCAGCACAGTCGACAGTGGCTTCATTTGCGTGCATGTTCGCTTCGAGACCGCTAAGAGCACAAAGGGTTGCCACAGTACCCCAGGGAGAGCTTTGGATGTGTGAGATGGGACCGGATGAGCTCATCCATTGGATGGATAATCCGTTTGGCGTGACGGGGTTTTTCACACCGACAACGGACTCATTGTTGGGATCGGCGTGGTTGGCAGCTTTTGAGGCGAGTCGCTTTGATGCCCTAGCAGACATTGATACAGACCTTGGAGGCGGGAATAGCATCATTGATGTTTCTCTCGCAACGGCTTGGAACCAGAGGACTTCAAGACATGAGACCTGCTTTGTGTTCATCATTCACACGAGCGTTGACGAATACCTTCANCTTGGAGGCGGGAATAGCATCATTGATGTTTCTCTCGCAACGGCTTGGAACCAGAGGACTTCAAGACATGAGACCTGCTTTGTGTTCATCATTCACACGAGCGTTGACGAATACCTTCACGTAGCCTTGATGGTGGCAGAGCATCGTCCGGGTTGCGATCGGCCCATGAACGAGTTTCAGAGGCGCCGGTGGGAGGAATCATTTGCCACGCGGAATGTTGGGGAAGATGGGAACAGCGAACANCTTGGAGGCGGGAATAGCATCATTGATGTTTCTCTCGCAACGGCTTGGAACCAGAGGACTTCAAGACATGAGACCTGCTTTGTGTTCATCATTCACACGAGCGTTGACGAATACCTTCATGTAGCCGCGCCTTGATGGTGGCAGAGCATCGTCCGGGTTGCGATCGGCCCATGAACGAGTTTCAGAGGCGCCGGTGGGAGGAATCATTTGCCACGCGGAATGTTGGGGAAGATGGGAACAGCGAACANGCCTTGATGGTGGCAGAGCATCGTCCGGGTTGCGATCGGCCCATGAACGAGTTTCAGAGGCGCCGGTGGGAGGAATCATTTGCCACGCGGAATGTTGGGGAAGATGGGAACAGCGAACAGGAGGAGACTCATGTTGGGGAAGATGGAAACGGCGAACAGGAGGAAACTCAGTCTGTGCACCCTAGTCTCGGAAATGACTCCGAGCTCTCATCTCTGTCGGAAGGAACTGAAGATTCGGAGGGTTCCACTATGTCATTTGATTCTCGGGGATTTGAGTCCGACGATCCGGTAGAGGGTTTCTGGTATCTAGTGCTGTCTAGAGATGAGTACCTTGAGTGGAAGCGCCCAGGAACATTGCTCACACATGCTAGGAACCCTTTCAAACCTGTCGTGGGCAACACATCAGTGGCCACCGGGATTTGGCGAGCCCTGGAGTCTGTGGACTTTTCATTGCCGGTCCAGCAGTTGGCCATGGGACAAGGACAAGTCATTCTCGAGGCACAGACAGTGTATGTGCTACATGCGGATCGGGTTTTCAGGGAGTGCGTGCTTGTGTGGATTTTGGACATGGATTCTGGACAAGAGCAGTTTTTGATTCTTGCAAAGGGCGTCGTAGCACCGAGAGTTGAAAGGGACATTCGACAAGTTGCGGGACCATCGCAAGCAGCGCCGCCTCGGAGGCCATTTTCAGGAGGAGACGCATCGTCCAGCAGTCAGGGATTTCCACAGGTTGACGCGTGCATCAGTGCAGTGAATCAGCAGGGATCGGATGGCATTCTTCTTGATTCAGGCGCGAATGAAATCCTTCGACAGGTCCGTACCACACCAAAGAATTCCNGATTTCCACAGGTTGACGCGTGCATCAGTGCAGTGAATCAGCAGGGATCGGATGGCATTCTTCTTGATTCAGGCGCGAATGAAATCCTTCGACAGGTCCGTACCACACCAAAGAATTCCATTCCCCTGCCTTTGCAGTTAGCTGATGGCCAGAACATCACAGCTCATCGCACGTACTGCGGGGAAGTTGTCATACAGGGTGATCCGGGAGAATTTATCTGTCCTATGATGAGCCGCTGGTGGCAACACACGTGCTGCTCAGGAGTGGTCCCTGAAGGAGAACACAAGAGTGTTCCCCAGATTGCGAAAGCTGAAAACACATGGATGGCCTTCGATGAANGATTTCCACAGGTTGACGCGTGCATCAGTGCAGTGAATCAGCAGGGATCGGATGGCATTCTTCTTGATTCAGGCGCGAATGAAATCCTTCGACAGGTCCGTACCACACCAAAGAATTCCGTTCCCCTGCCTTTGCAGTTAGCTGATGGCCAGAACATCACAGCTCATCGCACGTACTGCGGGGAAGTTGTCATACAGGGTGATCCGGCAGAATTTATCTGTGGGGTGAACCGCTTGATCCAAATAGATTGCAAGTTCGAATGGTCTAAAGAAGGAGCTTTCCTTACGCTACCTGATGGCACGGTCGAAAGTCTGGACGTCCGGAACGGCCTGCCGTTCATGTCGAAGGCAATTTTCAGGAGACTGCGTCCTATGATGAGCCGCTGGTGGCAACACACGTGCTGCTCAGGAGTGGTCCCTGAAGGAGAACACAAGAGTGTTCCCCAGATTGCGAAAGCTGAAAACACATGGATGGCCTTCGATGAANGTCCTATGATGAGCCGCTGGTGGCAACACACGTGCTGCTCAGGAGTGGTCCCTGAAGGAGAACACAAGAGTGTTCCCCAGATTGCGAAAGCTGAAAACACATGGATGGCCTTCGATGAATTGGTAGCGGCGAGTGTGGAAGCACCATCTTCCAGAAAGACTAATGTGGCACATGGGGAGCGGCTTGCAACTGATTACTTGAACCGAGGAGGTACACCCACGTATGAATCTATCTGGAAACTGCTTCGTGCAAGTACACTTGAGCCGGTTAGATGCAGGAGATCAGTCATTGATGGAGCAGAGGCACAGAAGGTCAAGGTGAGATCATGGACATTCGGAGCCTACACCACCTCGCAATCGCAAGGTTTGACAGTGTGCACCCGTGAGCGTCCTAAGTTGGTTCAGGTTTTAGTCGGGTTCTTAAAGAGCATTTTGCCTAAGGAAGCTTCTTGGACATCCTTTACGTTATCGGACGGCGTGACTTTTCAGCCTCACAAGGATAAGAGTAACGTCAAGGGAAGTCGAAACTTCATTGTTTGCCTGAATGATAAGATCTCTGGAACAGGGGGAAACATTTGGGTAGCAGACAAGAGCGGAGATGAAGTCCGAGAAGTCCGGCCAGGAGTGTTCGAACGCGGTTATTCACACTGTATTCGAAGGTGCCCTCTGGCTTTCAATCCGCATGAGTGGCATGGTACGGAACCATGGATTGGTGATCGATGTACAATTGTTTGCTACACCTCAGGGGCATGGGAAAGGTGCAGCGGAGATGAGAAGGCTGAGTTGGCGCAATTGGGATTTCCTTTGCCACGAAGCGTGGCCTTTGAATCTGTGTCCGAGAATGTGATTGAGCAGGACATGGTAGCAACAGCAGGAAAAACAACAGCAAGCACAAACACCGTCCCTGTCTGTCACACTTCTAACAGTGGAGGGAACCAGAAGGGATCAGGGAACCAGGACTTCATTGAAGGGGTTCAGGGTGTACAGGGTCATAGAGAAGTGCACTCATGTGCCCATGGAGCTTCCGTGTTCGAAAGTGACTTGGAGTATGAACCATCATTGCCGGCGGAGGAACCGGCCCTGGATCATGATTCGGAGCTCAGTGTGACTGCAGAACAGGAACTGCCAGTTGCTGATGAGGAATCTCCGTATGAGTATGCGCACAAACAAAAACCAACTCACACGGCAGCCGACTTTGGATCCCGTGGAACACTTCGTCCACACCGAAGGTTGAGCAGTGAAGATGTTGCACATGGATTTTTGTCCATCGACCTAACAGGTCCTTTCAAAAAGGGTTTCAGCGAGTATCGTTATGCATTGATCGGAAACTTTAATGTTCCGGAGTCTGCTTCCTTGTACTTCTGCAGACCATTGAGACGCAGATTGAAGGCAGAGGTCATTGCAGCGGTGTTCGACATGGTTGCTCAGATTCACTCCATGGCGGGGACGAGACCAGAAGTAGTCCGATTGCACAGTGATTGCGCGGCGGAGTTCGTTGCTAAAGATATGAAGGAGGCCGCGGAGCAGAAGGGAATCTTTCGCACCATGTCAGTTCCATACGAGCATGCTTCAAACGGAAGAGCTGAGCGAGCCATTAGATACCTTAAGGAACGGGCGACAAAGTACATTCTTGAATCGGGTGCACCGTCGGAGCTGTGGCCTTATGCGTTATGTGAAGCGGCAATTGTGCAGCGNGGAAGAGCTGAGCGAGCCATTAGATACCTTAAGGAACGGGCGACAAAGTACATTCTTGAATCGGGTGCACCGTCGGAGCTGTGGCCTTATGCGTTATGTGAAGCGGCAATTGTGCAGCGGGAAGAGGTGTTGAACTTGAAGAAGATAAAGAATCAGCCACTACCATGGATGATGGTGGCGATCAACATTCACAATCCGGAGCCCTTCACTGCTAAGACAGAGATAGCGCGTTTCTTGTGTAGAGATGAACACACTTCCAATGGAGCCCTGTGTATGGTTTCTAGGAACGGAAGGCAGGTGATCACCACAGCGCGTTTACCAGTAGATCAACGGGTGTGGAAAACACATACGACACCTCTTGGAGACATGGTATGGGTTTCAGATCGAGGCGAAGTTCGAGATGCAGAGGCCTTGAGGGACATTGGACAAGATCTTGGATTNGGAAGAGCTGAGCGAGCCATTAGATACCTTAAGGAACGGGCGACAAAGTACATTCTTGAATCGGGTGCACCGTCGGAGCTGTGGCCTTATGCGTTATGTGAAGCGGCAATTGTGCAGCGAGAAGAGGTGTTGAACTTGAAGAAGATGAAGAATCAGCCACTACCATGGATGATGGTGGCGATCAACATTCACAATCCGGAGCCCTTCACTGCTAAGACAGAGACCGCGCGTTTCTTGTGTAGAGATGAACACACTTCCAATGGAGCCCTCTGTATGGTTTCTAGGAACGGAAGGCAGGTGATCACCACAGCGCGGTTACCAGCAGTGATTCCGGTAGATCAACGGGTGTGGAAAACACATACGACACCTCTTGGAGACATGGTATGGGTTTCAGATCGAGGCGAAGTTCGAGATGCAGAGGCCTTGAGGGACATTGGACAAGATCTTGGATTNGTAGATCAACGGGTGTGGAAAACACATACGACACCTCTTGGAGACATGGTATGGGTTTCAGATCGAGGCGAAGTTCGAGATGCAGAGGCCTTGAGGGACATTGGACAAGATCTTGGATTGATTACGTATGAAGAAAGCATGTTGGGACCGTCCCAGGATGAGTGGAACTTCTTGAATGTACCAGCTCCTGTCCCCATGTCAGCGGCGGCCAAACTTACATCTTCAAAAAGGCCTTGTAATAACCCATGCAGCTGCAAGAGATGTACCTTAAATCGGTCAGTGGTTACGGGTGCAGCAGATCCTTCAGCATACCAGGTTGGAGATGCGGATGAGGAGACCACGGCGGATGAACGGGCAGCTCTACTTCAAGAGGTTATGGCGGCTAAGGCGAGTGCAGAAACCTTGACCACATCAGTCTTGTTTCAAGGAACACCAGAGAACAGGGAAAAGTGGTACAATGCAGCGGTCAAGGAAATGGACGGCATGAAAACAAAACAGGTTCTTGAGGATCTAGATCGGGATCATTTGCGAGAGCAGTTGGGATTGAACCCAGATGAGGTGATTCCAGAGATCCTCCCATGCAAACTGGTAGTTGCTGCTAAACCAGAGTTCGCGGTATCTCCCGTGGTTCCGGGTGACGCTACAAAGTCGGATCAGACAGAGCAACCATGGAAGGCCAAGATTCGACTATGTGCGTGTGGCAACTTCGAGGAAAGTCATGGAAATGAGGACAACACAACGTCCAACGTATCGCCGATTGCTTTGCGTCTGATGGCGCATGAACTTGCGAAGCATAAGTCGTGGATTGGTGCCAATGGCGATGTTAGTATGGCATTCTTAAATACAGAGTTAGATCCAACTGACATTGTCCTGCTTGAGGCTCCAGCGGCCTTGAAGAAACTTGGTTTAGTAGCACCTCGCACCATCTGGCGTGCACGAAGATACATCTATGGATTGCGGAGATCACCAAAGAAATGGGCACACCTACGCGACAACACCATGCACGGCAAGTCCTTAAAGTATGATGGGGATCGTGAGCTTGTGGTCTCGTTGGTGGATGAGCAGGAGGGACTGTTTCATATCCGAGATTCTGAATCGCATGAACTTGTTGCGTTATGCGCCATGTATGTGGACGACATCTGGTGCATTGGCTTGCCATCTGCAGTGACTGCAATTCTTGACTTTGTGTCAGGCACTTGGGAAACAAAGTTGGGGGGGTTCATTTCCCGAGATCCTTCCATAACCATCTCAGTGAATGGCGAGGTCCTTCCCCGGTTGGATGAGATCACGTTCATCGGGCAGCAGTTCCGCTTTAAGGGTGACGAGGTTGTGATTAATCAGCGGTGCTGGTTATTGAATGAGCTTGCGAAAAGAAATTGGCTTCACCTGAAGGGCTCTCCATCACTCCCTATTCTTGAACAAGGACCAGATGAAGATTGTAACACAAGTGAATACAAACGGCACCTGCGGGAAGCTCAGACTGAAGTAGGTTGTTTGATATGGTTGAGCACGAAAACGCGACCAGACATCCTTGCTTCAGTATCCCAAGCTGCTTCTGCAATGCATCGCAGACCACTTCGGGTGATTCAAATTACACGCGGCATCTGGCGGTACCTGAGGTCCACTCTGGACTTGAGCCTTCACTTCAATGGTCAGGATGAGGACCACCTTGATGCGTACAGTGACGCATCTCACGCGCCGGAAGGCGGTCGGAGCCGTTCTGGCGGAGTGGTGATGTTTGGATCCTCGCCTCTGGCATGGTGGACTTCAAAACAGACGGTGACAGCGTGGTCAACATGTGAATCGGAGATGGATGCTATGGCGCTGACCATTTCTGAAACTGTCAAGATCCAAGCCTTGATTGAGAACATGACAAGCTATGCATTGAAAAGTATGTGTCGAATCTACGGAGACAACTCAGCTGCTGTGACGGTGGCAAATCGTGAACACTTCACATTGGGAGCATGGAGAACGAGAACGTTCGCTTTGCGGGCGGCATGGGTTCGAGACCAGATGAGCCTGTATGACTTGATTCTCATGCACCACCCGGGGGAATCTTTGGTAGCAGATATGCTTACAAAAGACGTTGCCCAAGATGAGACTCATCAAGCTTCGAGAGCTTATGTGTTTGAAGTGAGTAGTTTTCTTGCTCATCATGCTATGTAAGAACAGCTTGATCTTCCGGCGGGCGCCGTAAGAGCGCTGAGGAGGAGTGTTGTTGATGGCATGATTTGAGTCGTTCTTCGNTTTGAAGTGAGTAGTTTTCTTGCTCATCATGCTATGTAAGAACAGCTTGATCTTCCGGCGGGCGCCGTAAGAGCGCTGAGGAGGAGTGTTGTTGATGGCATGATTTGAGTCGTTCTTCGAGTGCATGTGGGCACTCACATGAGTAGGATAACAAATCTTCCTGCGACCTTGTGTTTGAAGTAAACGTAAAATTAGTGACATCCCTNCAAGCTGTTGTTTCCTTCACTCGTCTTTGTGAAAGGGCCGTCTTGTAAAGAATAGTGTAGGAGTGACATGTCGCTTGCATGTTTTTGCATTGTCATACCTGTGCAGTGCGGGCAGACAGTTGGCATACCTGTGCAGTGCGGGCAGACAGCTGGCATACCTGTGCAGTGCGGGCAGAGAGCCGGCATACCTGTGCAGTGCGAACAGATGGTCACCGATGGTGGCTCAAGATGCATCAAAGGGANCAGGCCAGAGTTCTCAAGCTGTTGTTTCCTTCACTCGTCTTTGTGAAAGGGCCGTCTTGTAAAGAATAGTGTAGGAGTGACATGTCGCTTGCATGTTTTTGCATTGTCATACCTGTGCAATGCGGGCAGACAGTTGGCATACCTGTGCAGTGCGGGCAGACAGTTGGCATACCTGTGCAGTGCGGGCAGAGAGCCGGCATACC
>BGNK01003962.1:83083-93985 GCA_003297005.1 Symbiodinium sp. clade A Y106
ATCATTTGGACGATCTCCCGTTTAGTGTTCGTCAAACGTTGGCCGGGTATCGACACCGGGCTGCACTTGATTCCAATCAGATGGACACTGATTTCAGCTCTGGTGTGCGAGCGAGTAATCCTCCTTTGACTCCCGAGTTTCAAAACCAGCAGCAGCAGTCACTTGAACTTGCTACCATTCGGCATCCTGGAGCTTCCAGTGCAACTCCGTCATCAGAAGATTTATCCCATAACCTTCAACAGGATAAGGAGTTTGGTGAAATACTTCCAAAATTTCAGTTCTTGTAACAGGGATCCTTCATCCTAGGGTCCTGCCTACGCTAAACCCCACACCCTGTAAACCCTATAACCCCTAAGCCATACCTTTTGAGGCTTGCCTGTTCCGGTTTGCTTCGCGACAACTTGCGATGAAACCCATGGTTGCAACATGACTTGATGGAGAGGGCCAAGTCATCGGTGCCGAGAGCGTAGTGGAGCTCTAACGCTCGCAAGAAGGCCCGCAGAGCGGCCTCGTGCCTCTGAATTCCGAGGACAAAGATGACAAGAACTGGTTTTTCAACCAAAGGGCTTTCCACAAAGTTTGTCCCGAAATCGTGAGCAAGATCGCAGAAAGCAAGAGCCGCGACATAAAAATCCGCAGGGATGCCACATCCTTGCTCAACGCGGCCACGGAAGTAGTGACGTGCGATTGGTTCGCTGATGCTGATCAGTGCAGGAAGCAGGCGAAGAGAGAGAGACGCTTTACCAGGCCGGCAAAAGGTTGACAGTGTGGAAGTGTACATGTGAGTAGTTCTCTAAATTAGGGTGCTTTTGAGGGTTCCTTTAAGGATCTTCGAGCTGTTCTATAGGGTTTTACGGGTCCCTTGTAGGGTCCTTTTCGTAAGCGTGCCATGCTACATATGGGACCTAATAGGACCTAAACACGTTTACCAATGTGCCTCTGGTCGCAGACTACAGCAACGATAGGCCTGTGGGAGCCAAGCCCTAAACACCAAAACTGAAGGAGCAACACCCTTAAAGTAATTCTGGAAACGTGCTTTCACTGGAACTTGTGAGTGAAAGGAGGTTTTTAAGCAACCCTAAGCGGAGCCGTTAAAGGAAGGATCCTTGAAAGCGCCCTTAAGGGATCTCTTGAAGGATCCTTGCAGGAAGCTCTTGAAGAAACCCGAACAGGATGTCTTACGAACATCCTTACCCCAAACCCTAAACCCTAAACCCTAAACCCACCTGAATCCCCAACCCTGGAAGCAGCCCCTACAGCCCCCCTAAACGCTACTTGGAAGACATGAGATTTAGTAAGCATGGTTTTTAAGTTACAAGTCCCTCAATTGGGGTTACAAGTATTTATAAGTACAGTGGCCCAAAGAGTAGCCCTAGTTACTGAGTCCCATGATCCTTTAAGGTAGACCCTTAATCCCCCTTGTAGAATCCTTATAGATCCCTTTAAAGGAGCCCTTTAAGGAGCCCTAGATACTAAGTCCCATGATCCTTTAATCCTCCTTATAGAATCCTTACAGATCCCTTTAAAGGAGCCTTTTAAGGAGCCCTAGATACTAAGTCCGATGATCCTTTAAGGTAGACCCTTAACCCCCCTTATAGAATCCTTATAGATCCCTTTCAAGGAGCCCTTTAAGGAGCCCTAGATACTAAGTCCGATGATCCTTTAAGGTAGACCCTTAATCCCCCTTATAGAATCCTTATAGATCCCTTTAAAGGAGCCCTTTAAGGAGCCCTAGATNAGATACTAAGTCCGATGATCCTTTAAGGTAGACCCTTAATCCCCCTTATAGAATCCTTATAGATCCCTTTAAAGGAGCCCTTTAAGGAGCCCTAGATACTAAGTCCGATGATCCTTTAATCCTCCTTATAGAATCCTTACAGATGCCTTTAAAGGAGCCCTTTAAGGAGCCCTAGATACTAAGTCCGATGATCCTTTAAGGTAGACCCTTAATCCCCCTTATAGAATCCTTATAGATCCCTTTAAAGGAGCCCTTTAAGGAGCCCTAGATNAGATACTAAGTCCGATGATCCTTTAAGGTAGACCCTTAATCCCCCTTATAGAATCCTTATAGATCCCTTTAAAGGAGCCCTTTAAGGAGCCCTAGATACTAAGTCCGATGATCCTTTAAGGTAGACCCTTAATCCCCCTTATAGAATCCTTCTAGATCCCTTTAAAGGAGCCCTTTAAGGAGCCCTAGATACTAAGTCCCATGATCCTTTAAGGTAGACCCGTAATCCTCCTTTAGAATCCTTATAGATCCCTTTAAAGGAGCCCTTTAAGGAGCCCTAGATACTAAGCCCCATGATCCTTTAATGTAGACCCTTAATCCCCCTTGAAAGAATCCTTACAGATCCCTTTAAAGCAGCCCTATAAGGAGCCCTGAACCCTAAGCTGCCTGCCCTAGGAAGGTGGAGACCGTGGAAGGCCAGGTCAAACGCTTGCCTGGGCCCCTGCGCTTGGGTTTCCGTTAGGGGTCTGGGGTTATGGCTTGAGATTTCGGAGGTCGGGGGGTTTAGGGGGGTTCCCGTTAGGGGTCTGGGATTAAGGGTTGAGATTTCGGAGGTTTCGGAGGTCTGGGGGTGTAGGGTCAAGGGGTCTAGGACTGAGGGTTTGGGGTTTAGTGCACTGAGGGTATGGGCGGTATGGGGTTTAGGGTGGGCAATGATGGGCAGTGGACTCGACAACACTTTCGGGATATTTTAAGGGCTCCTTCAAGGGATCTTTTCAGGGTTCTACACTAGATTCTACACAGGACTAAGGGATTGGGTGAGTTACTAGGGAGAGACTCCGAAACCCATCAAATTACAAAAAATGCATTACTTAGTAGCTGAGTAGGTAACCTTTAACCTTTTGGGGTCTTTTTATAACCCTACCATACTTGAAAAGGTTAACCTTGTTTGGGTTAGGATGCTCAGCCCCTAAGATTACATCCTGCCACCATTTGAGGGATATTCCGCGGGGCTGGACTGCCTGGTGCGCATCTAGGGGTGACGAAAAGGATTGCCTATAAGTGCTTGCAATGTAGACCCCTGGAGAGCCTCATCAACACAGCGCTTGCACACAGGGCACAATTTTGGCTTTTCAGCGAGTGTGGGCCAAGTTAATCTACCCCCAAACCCTAATATGGGAGTTCAATAGTTCCTTATCGTATCCGTATTCCCTTATAGTCGTCGCTCTACAAAAAATATACCTCAAAATCCTAAACGAAGGCGCCTATATCGAACCCTTGACAACCCTTGGCACTTCACGAGTCTTTGACTTTCCCTGCAGTCCTCGTTCCCTGGCCCCGAGCCTGAAAGTCTCAGTTCCAAATGCAAAGTCCGAACATTCCGAAGGCTGCGAAGGCCCCGAAACCCGAAACCCTAAACGAAGGCCCCGAAACCGCTGACCTTCCAAGCTCAAACCCAATGTTCAACGATTACAGTAGAAGCCCAAAAGTTGGAAACCCCATAGCCTCAATCCTTAAGAGTAATGTATAGGGAATCCCAGCACTATTTGGCCTTCATCCGGTTTCCAACTTTATGGGGTTTACTGCAGGGTTCAGTGTTTTTTACCAAACTCAAACCCGGCGGTCCTATAGTAGAAGCCAGAAAGTTGGAACATCAGTAGCTTCATGCCTTTAAAGCAAAGGGAATCCCAGCATGAATCATCCTAAATCGGTGTTCCAACTTTCTGGGGTTCACTATAAGCCTGATCCTCGTATCAACGCCCCAAGCCCTACATCCTACAGCCCTCCCTGAATGCCCCAAAGCCCAAAGCCACCTGTTCAAGCAAGTGTAAATCTTCGATGGTGAACGGGGGAACTTTAAACTTTTTGGCCTTATATACTAGCTCTATCTTAGAAAGCTTGATCTTTTTATATACTAGCTCTATCTTAGAAAGTTTGAACTTTTTGGGGGCCCGGCTGTTGAAGAAGAGTGTAAATCCGAAACCCTGAGCCCTCGGCCCGGAACTCCAGGCCCGAATCCCCAAAACCCAAGTATAGTATAATATATATTGAACCCCAGAAAGTTGGAACATGAATGTAGGAGGATTAGTGCTAGGATCCCTTATACTTTACCTTAAGGGCATGAGGATAATGATGTTCCAACTTTCTGGCTTCTACTGTAAGAAGAATAGGCTTTTGGGGGGGTTCCTTATTATAAGTATAGTATAATAATAAGAAGAAGAATAGGCTTTTAAAGGGGGGGTTCCTTATTATATGTATTCATAGTATAACATACCACCCTTATTACAAGTATAGCAAAACTTACCCTTTTATAAGTATTCATAGAAAAACATACCACCCTTATTATAAGTATAGTAACTCTACTCTGATGATTAAGGCCCCTGGCACCCCAAAGATCCGAAGAAGCATTGCTGAAATACGCCCTAATCCCGACTACAAAAGCGGAAGAATGGCCCCCATGGACCACAAAAGCGCCCCTGGGGTTTAGGGTTTAGGGTTTAGGGTCTCCTTTCAAACCCCAAACTCCCATGTAAAGCCTTAGAAATGCGACAAAGACAGCCCAAGGAAGCCGAGGACGGCTGTGATCACCAACGGCCGCGCCAGGGGCCTCAGGAGTCAATCAGAGGGGTTTAGGGGTTTAGGGTCTAGGGGGTTCAGGGTTTAGAGTGTAGTCCGGGGTTTAGGGTTTAGTGTGGGTTTAAAATTTCTTGTGTAGGGTTTATAGGGCTGGGAGAGGGAGGTCAAATAAGGGGCCTGAACAACTAGAATAGGGTTTGGGCTATATTCTACGAGATTTCATATATAAGAGCGAGAAGTTCCGAGGCGTGCGTTAGGGATCTGTTAAGGGTTTCCTGAAACTTTTGTTTTAAACGGATCCTGTAGGGGTTTAGGGTTCCCTTTAAGGTTCCTTGAAGGATTTTGGAAGGATTCTGTTGGGGTTTCAGGGTTTTAGGGTCTGCGGGTTCAATGAATGGTTTAGGCACCGACTTTGTGTTCACAGTGAGCTGTTTAAGACCTACCTTAACCTACCCAACCCTCGTTTTTTGCAGGTTCTTTTTGTTGCAAACCCTAAATATAGAATTTATACGGACCCTACAAAAATTTAAAAATGTAGGTTTTGGTAGGTCAAGGTAGGTGAAAGGTTCACGATGCAAGGGTTAGGGTTTCGCAAGTTCAGCCTCAAGTTGTTGGCGCACCCGAACCTTTACTGAAGTCTACTGGGTTCAGGTTTTGGGGGTTTAAAGGAAACGGAATTCAAGGGTTTTAGGTTTTATGATGTGCGGTGTGGCGTTTAGGGGCTCAAGAGAACCAACGCCAGGTATTTGGGGAGTTTTAGAAGAGTTTCTGAGGGTTTTAGAAGAGTTTCTGAGGGTTCAGAGTGAAATGGGCGGACTGAGGGTCTGGTGTTTCAGAAATCGGCTTCATGTTTTAAATCAGCCGTTCGACGACTCGTACCGCAAGGGTCAATCATATACTCTCCAAAATCCTAACCTATATAACTACTATCCTAAAACCGAGTACCTCATTATTGGGTCCTTTGGACCCTTGGGGGTATGTGCAAATGCATGAAGACTTCTGTCCGCTGCTGGAACTTATAACCTCGTTGCCGTGGGAGCCATAAAGCCGCGAACCCCCAAACCCTATAGCCATCATAGACAGTAAATTTCGCACACGTCCAACAAATCAACCCTACAGTCCACAGCAGCACAGGCTTGACGTCTGTACGCTTTGGTCACAAATCCTGCACCTTCACTCAAAACAAAACTCTCTCTCTCTCTCTCTCGCTCTCTTTACGTACATGCATGCGTCCATACATCCATGCATGCATGCAAACATCGCAAACCTCAGAACCCCAATCGGGAGGTTGGGTTTTGCGTTTCAGGGTTTGGGGCTGTTTTTTTGGGCTTTGGGCTTCGTAGATGCAGAACCCACAACCCGCACCCCAAATGCTGTAGCACACTGCTACGTTCGTATGTACGTTGTCGAAATTCTCGGGAAGAAGCAGGTCATCGAAAACATTGACCACGTCATCAAATGTCTCGGATTTGACTGCGACTTCGGCATCGATCGGATCAACCACACTCGCCGACACATTGGCTGCCTGTCGGCATTTCTCTATGGTTCTCGTGTATCATGTTATTTCAGTCAGTTCAGTTGTGATAGATTTAGGCTTGCGGGGTAGGGCGCAAAAGTGGGTTCGCTTTCCAGCATTGTTTAGCGTTGTTTAGGCTTGTTTGGGGCGGTCGTGCGCAGACCTTCCCACCCTACAGCTTACCACAAAGATCAAATTGTGCTACTCCAAGGAAGTAAGGTACGATAGGGGAGAGGCTGTTTGATAAGCTGGGGTGAAGGGCATACGATGTCAGCAAAGAGATGCGCAGACCATATTCTTCGGGAAGCCAAGAACCCTACACTCACATGCCTGTCAGACCCCTTTCCTCGAACCAAGCTCTGTTAAGCATCATCAAGCCCTGTTAGAACTTCTTGTAAAAGCCCCTATACAGCCTGTGTCAAACCTGAATGAAACCTTGCTGCCCATGGTCTTCTAATCCAAAGCCCAATGTTTCTGCGTCTTAAAGTTGGAGGACTTTGTTATGCTACGGATCCTACATTAACCCTAAACCCAAAGCCCTAAAGCTAAAGCGTAGGTCTATTATTAGGGGTTCCCGCGTTTTGAAGCTCCACCCAGATGACCTCAGAAGCACCCTGAACTACGGGACAAACAGGAAATTTTTAATCCTGGCTCATGCATGAATCTGATTGTTAACTGTTAACAGAATCTCTTTTTCTCTCTGTCTCTCTCTCTATTCCCACTCTCTCTCTCTCTCTATCTCTCTGTTTCTCCTCTCAATTCACAGCGAAAGGGTGCAGGTGTATTCTGGAAGCTGTTCCCCTTGAATGGCCTTGAAAGAACCATTTTGTAGATGACCACTGTAGAAGCTGGAGTAAGTGCTGGCGGCATTCCCTAGATAGGCCATCAAACCCCATTCTAGTAATCAAGGCCCCGACAGTGCCATCATAGAAGTAGGCCCAGCAAAAACCCGGTTTTGCCTGGGGACCCAGTTCCGGAATTGTAGTCTTTGGATCCTAAGCCCTGAACTCTCAACCCTAAGCCGCCGTAGACCCAAACCCCTAAACCCCTAAAACCCTACACCCCTAAACCCCTAAACCCCTAAACCCTAAACCCCTAAACCCTAAACCCCTAAACCCCTAAAACCCTAAGCCCTAAACCCTTAACCCATAAACCCCAAAACCCCTTATATAACCCCTAACCCTAAACCCCTAAGCCCTAAACCCTTAACCCATAAACCCCAAAACCCCTTATATAACCCCTAACCCTAAACCCCTAAGCCCTAAACCCGTGCTCCTTTGCCCTGAAGCGGAGTATGTCGCTCGTGAAGGCTTTTGGCCCGATGGTGACTTCCGGCGTTGGGCAGGGGAGTCCCAGAGTTGAGTTGGGTTTTCTGCAGGGATTAGGGTTTAGGGGTTTAGGGTTTAGGGTTTAGGGGTTTAGGGGTTTAGGGGTTTAGGGGTTTAGGGTTTAGGGTTTAGGGGTTTAGGGGTTTAGGGGTTCAGGGTGTAGGGTGGAGGGGAGCTGGGCTTTCTGTTCAGGTTGGAGAGAGGGCGTCGGGGGTTTAGGTTTTATAAGGCTTGGGGTTTAGAGTGGAGTTGGGCTTTTTGTTTTTGTTGTTATTGGGCTTAGGGTGTTTAGCGTGTAGGGTCCAGGGTTTTAGGTTTAGGCTTTATCTAGGCTTTTAGGGTTAGGGTTTAGAGCTTACGGTTTGTGTAGTGCCCTGAATCATAAGGAACTACACAAATATTTAGCATGTTAAGGATTGCAAGGCTTAACGTCCTCTAGTTTTTGTAGCTTTTAGGGTGTCGGGGTTAGGGCGTGTAAACACTAAACCCAAACCCCTGACCAGGGAATCCATAATCCTTAAATCAGCACGAATCCTCCGAGCCCGCCTTTGTGTGGCAGCCGGGGAATTACAATTCCAAGTGTTCGTGTGCACACGCCCTATTCAGGCGCCAGAGAAGGATGCTGAACTAGATCTTCGGACCCAGAGAGCCCAATACCCCTTAATTAAGGAATATGGCTTAAAACATAATATGAAGCCCTATATAATTTAAGCCATATTCCTTAATTAAGGGGTATTGGGCTCTCTGGGGAGATGCTTGTGGTGTTCGAAGATTGCATATTTCCAGGGAGGCTTCTGCCTGAATCCCCGCTGCGAAGCTTGCTTGAGATTTGGTTTAGGGTTTAGGGTTTAGGGTTTAGGGCTTAGGTTGCTGTAAAGCTATACACCCGCTGGCCGTCTGAGGAGGGCTACCAGGGCAAATGCGACGCCAACAACGTGTGCAGATGGTCTGGTCAAAAGGCAAAGGCCAACCACGATCCGTTTTGCCTAAAACCTGTACACGAACTGCTTCGCCCGCTTCCTTGGACCATTGGAAGAGGTCTTATGAGGGGCTATATAAGGCTGTATCAGGGGGCCCGGGCTCTGTGATATGTTGATAAGGGGCTTTACCGCCTGAATACTTTGCAATAGTTGTTCCTTGGCTTCGTGGTTAAAATAATAGTATAATATACCACCGGAATCCTGTTCTAATGGTTGAGGCCCCTACATTATCTAGCCTCGCAATCTCAAGGGTCCAAGTACCTAATAAGCATATACTCTCCAAAATCCTAACCTACATAACTACTATCCTAAAACCGAGTTCCGAATTATTGGGTCCTTTGGACCCTTGGGGTAATCTCCCTACTCCTCCTGCCCGGCCTAAGATCAACAGCGACCAGTCTTCCATCGATGCGAGTCGTTTCGGAGGCGTGGCTTCCATCCGTCGAGCTTCAATTGTCAAGCTGGGGTGGGTACGTATGTGACAGGCATATATATATATATATATATATATATATTATACACATACATCGACAGATAGATAGATAAATAGATAGAAAGGTACACACACACACACACATGTATATAAAAGTAGACGCAAGCCTCTTTATTTTCCTATCCATCCATCCATCCATCCATCCGTCCGTCCATCCATCTATCCATCTTTCCATCTTTCCATCGATCCATCCATCTATGTATCTACCTGTCTGTCTATCTACCTGTCTGTTTATCTATCTATATATCTATCTGTCTATCTGTCCACCCGCCGCTCCATTTATCTATCCGTGTATGTACAGTGTACATGTACAGACACATGTTTGTAGTTATAGATTTTCGTAGAAGTTTATCTAGAGAATTGTATACGTACATGTACATGCATATATATATATAATGCATGTGGTGTTGGATATTATTCGCAGAAATCTGGCAAGAGATGCGCGGACACATGCGCATGTACATCCAATGCTATGTGTATACGCCATCGAAGATCTACATTTGTGCGCGCTTCAACCGCCACGCCGTGTCGGTTACACTGAGTTCTGGAGGTTTGTAAATGAAGATGACAGTGCGGATGCTGCTCAGAACACCATAGCAATAACGATGATGATGATGAAGTTCTTGGATGCATCACGTCTGAATTTCCTGGGCTGATAGTTCCGCATGCTGCAGTTGCTGCCAAGAGCAGTGCGGCTCTTCAGAAGTTGCTTCTAAGCGAGATTAATATATGGCCCTTCACAATGACCTATGCTACCAAAAAGGGGTTTCTTATTTCATGGGTCCCAAAACCGTATTCTAATTTTTAAGGCGCCTATATTTCTCTTGGGGAGTCGTCGCCCGAGACTCTACCCTCCGAGCCCTGAGCCCGAAACCCTAGGTCCCACTTCAAGGAGGCCATGACACGACGATGCAAGCACTTGTAACAGAAGCGCCATAATGAAAAAGACTGGGGCCTTGGTCCTTTTGCAGCTTTAGTGTGATGACGATCCCGGAACATATTTAGGAATCATTCAGAACCCGCTAGTACTCTGATCCCCGGATGCAGAAACGCACAGATTCGGATCTAGAATCCATAACACTGATATGTAATTAAGCCGCAAGCTGTGTCCACTACTCACTATTCTTCGTGCTAATTGCCCTAAACCCTAAACCCTGCTACAGTCGGTCTCTGGCTGTGCAGGCACTGCCATTGCGCCCTACGCAGCGATGCAAGCGCAATGGGGCACTCACTTTTTCCAGTTCCCTCAGGACTCGTAGTCGCGGTTGTTCAGGGCCGAGAGGCTTTTTGGTTGATATTGGTGCTGATGATGGTGGTGATGTTCAAGGCCAGCTAGATGGTACGGGTGAGGGTGATGATGTTGATGATGAGATGGGGTAGTTCAGAGGACACTGCTTACTCATGTTATGGAAATGAGGGTGGGAATGCTGCATCACCCAGCTCTGGTGAAGCTGCTTTGTCTGCATGGTACGTAACTACCCTCGGCAGGGCTGAGGGGTAGGAGGCGCTGATGTCGGGCTCTAACATGTCGGTCAGGGAAGTTCGACGGGTAGGGTGTCCCAAGGAGCGGTTTTAGGGGTTCAGCGCTTAAGGCTTAAGGCTGAATGTTCAAGGTTCCGGTATGTAGAAGGACTAAACCCCTAACCCCTGAACCCCTAAACCCTCAGAAGGACTGAAGCTCACAGTGCCAAGTACAAGTCACACCCCGAACTTCATGCGAACAGGGAGCCTTTTTTGAGGTTTAGAGGGCTTAGGGTTGTACAAATCATGTGAATAGTTTAGTAAGATCCTTTTTGATATAGTTGCAACTCAGACCTTAAATGCTAGGATCCGAAGTATCAGATCGCCCAAAACTGACTCCTAACCTGAAGCGCGAGAGCTTCCAGAGCTGCGGACTCCAAGCAGGACGCATGGACGCTCCTTTCTGCTCTTTGGCTTCTTTAAATTTAAGAGCCTCCGGCTCAGGCCGCCGACCCCGTAGGAGTCAGAGAAAGGGCGATAGCGGAGGGAGTAAGCCTTAGGGTTTGTGGGGCGGTTTAGGTGAGGGGTTTAGGGGTTGA
>BGNK01003962.1:94166-106785 GCA_003297005.1 Symbiodinium sp. clade A Y106
AGGGCGTAGTGCCTCCTATGGAGCGGGTCTAGGGTTTAGGGTTCAGGGGTTTACGGTCTAGGGTTTAGGGTTTAGGGTTTAGGACGTAGGGTTTAGGGTTTAGGGGTTACATTTACAGTTTAAGTAGATAAGGACCCTCGACACCCGGAACCCTACTTTCTGATTCTGTCGAGCCGTGCTAGAGTTAGCCTGTTACAATACGAGCTCTTTAGCGGTCCGGGGTTTAGGGTTAGGGTTCANGGAACCCTACTTTCTGATTCTGTCGAGCCGTGCTAGAGTTAGCCTGTTACAATACGAGCTCTTTAGCGGTCCGGGGTTTAGGGTTAGGGTTCAGGGTTTCGGGTTTAGGGTGGGACCGGCTGTTTAGCGTTTTGAATTTTGTTTCCGACCCCGCAGGAATCAGAGGCAAGGACGATGCGGTTGAAGAGACGTAGTAGGTTTCACCTGGACTCATCCAACACGCCGCTAGGTCGGCGGACCCTAAACTCTAAACCCTAGTTAAACCCTGAACCCTAAACCCTGAACCCTAAACCCTAAACCCTAAACCCTGAACCCTACAACTTCGGGATGTTGAAGTATTGGGTTTCCTTCAAGGGCGTAAAGGCTTCAGTTCTGTACCATTTGTGGTCTTCAAGGGCTTCATAAAGATTTTTATAGGGGTAGAAAAGGGTTTTATGAGTATTTCTAGAGGGTGCTCCTTTCAGGGTCTGACAAAGATTTCTATGGGGTTCGTGTAAGGGTTTGCAGAGGAGTTCTACCGGCGTTCCTGTGAGGGGTTTGCAAGAATTTCTGTGGGCTTCTTGTAAGGGGCTATATACACGGGGTTTGGGGTCCCATATGGAGTAGGGTTTCTCTTAAGATTTTCAGTGATTGTACCAAAAAAGCAACGATCTTTCGTGAACTTTGTGATTTTTTATTTGGGGTGGTACTTTTGGGTGCTCACATCATATACGATTACCTGGGCGGTCCACATTCTGGGTTTAGCGCTACTGGGTGGGGTTTGGGGCCAGCTAAGTGGTATTGAGATTTGCGGTTTGAGCTTAATAGGGGTTCACGACTTGATTGGGAGAGTTGGGTCGAGACTCGATGATTTGAAGACAGGGTTTCTGATTGTCTGGTGGTTTGGGGTTTTCGGGTCTTGAGAGTCTGAGAGTCTAGAGTCTGAATGGGGTTTTAGGGTCCGGGTTTGGAATGACAAGTTGTTGTCTTGGGAAGATAATATGGGAACTATAGTCCATTACTATCGAAACATGGATCTATAGATAATGACCATCAAAATAGGTTTAGCTATTATGGGCACAATCTTTATCTGCATCCATTCTGTTTGAACTATGGGCAGCTACTCTTGAAGCATGGGAACGATAGTCAACTAAAGTGTGACTTGAAGTGGAGCCCACATTCGGAAGAGCCTTAAGCCCCTGAGTCCTATACAACCCTAAACCCTAAACCCTGAACCCTGAACCCTAAACCCTAAACCCTAAACCCTAAACCCTGAACCCTAAACCCTAAACCCTAAACCAGAAATCCGGAACCCTAACCTTTAGACCCGTCGCCTCTGAGTCATCTACCGTCCCTACACCCAGCAAGCCCAGAACCTCTTCCAGAACGCTTGAAGGGAAGTGAAAGGAACCCTTTAGGGGTTTAGGGCTTTAGGGTTCCTTTATGGGATTTAGGGTTCCTGGGTTCCTTTATTTATGGGATTTAGGGTTCCTTTGAGGGTTTAGGAATTCGGTGTTTCGGGTTTTAACGAGAAACAGCCCAGGCGAACGTTTTCGCTGAGAACTACGCCAAGCCCGAGCTCGGCGCTGCTGTGGGAGCCTCGGGTCTTGGGTTTAGGGTTCCTTTTAAGGGAACTATAGGGTTCTATAATAGGGTTCCTTAAGGGTTCCCAAAGGGATCTTTAAGGGTTCGATAATTGGGGGCTATGGGACGTAGTAAGTATGGTTATAAGTACCTACATTGGGATTATAAGTAATTCTCAGTCTAGTTACCTTAATCATAACCCTAGTTACTAAGTCCCATGATCCTCCAAGTAGGGCGCGCAGGGTTCACGGCTTGTATGGGGTTAAGGATTTAGGGCTCTCAGGGTTTCGGGTTCGTATGGGGTTAAGTGATAAGGGTAAAGGGCTTTGAGTTTAGGGTTAAGCAGTTTTTTTGAACAAGGCATTGGAATCAGTTCTGGTGGTTCACCAGGTTTCAAAAGGGGTCCAAAAGATCAAGGTTCTGCAGGGGCTTAATCAGTTTATGAGGCAACAGTGAGTATGCTTCAGGATGTGGGTTTGGGATATGGGATCTAGGATTTAGCATTTCAGTTTTTATTGTATTTTGGACTTAGCTTTATGTTGTTCAGGACTGTTTGCTATCTATCCGGCATTCTATTGTGTAGATGTCCGGGTTGGGCCGTAAACCCTATCAAGGCTGGCTTCGAGGCCTAACGCCGTAACATACAGATCCTTTTAGCTCTGCGGTAGTGCTTTGGGTACTGTCAGCTGCACCCGAGACCACGTTGTTTTTTGATCTATGGTTGAACGCTTAGGGTTTTAAGGTTTTACGTACAGGCAAGAAAAAGACCTTTGTTCCTAAGCCGAGCATGATACGGCTCAAGGAGAAGCGAGCAAAGCTAGGACTGAAGAAAGCGCACTCCAAATGCCACAAAATGCCGCCTCGAGGTTCAGGCAGACCCCGTGCATTGCGGAATGCTTTAAAGCCAACACAGGGGCCCCCAAGGCATAGGGTCTTGTGGCACATTATGCTATGATTGTAAAGGACTGTAAGGGGATGTCTCGGTGCGTGTACTTGTACATACACGCTTAAAGGCCTTTCATTTTCTGAAACTCCCAAATCCTCAAGATCATCAGCCAAGGCTTACCACTATGACCCAAGAGGGGCTGCCGTGGTGCAGGCAAATTCTGATTCGGGTGTAGGGTTCAGAGGCTAGGCCTTTATATATTGGGAGGGTTGGAGACTGATGCATGTGAAATCGGTCTGCTGTCTTCACGCGTCATGATGAAACTCTTCCTCTTACTAAGCGATCTGATTCTCATTGTCTTTGTCACTGTTGTTGGTGCTCCTGCTGCTTCTGCTAGCAACACTGAGCAGTAGAAGTGCGGTACATACTGCAAGGAGCGAAACTTGAAGATCTGTTTGAAGGCTCAGTTCAGCTCAGATGCACAGAACAAGAGCGATGGCACAGAGCAAGAGCGATCAAAGCCACAACGGCGCAAAGCCACAAATTATGAATTCCTACGCCCATCTAGACCCCAGTAACTATTTCGGTGCTTGGGTGTTCAGGCTTGGGGTACAGGGCGACATACACACTACCCAGACCCCCGGGAGGATCCAAAAAGTAGATCTCTCAAAAACAATTCCAAAAAAGTACCCTTAGAAGTATAGGGCCCCAAATTAGGGGATCCTCAAAAGCAGTTCCAAAAAAGTACCCTTAGAAGTATAGGGCCCCAAATTAGGGGATCTACTTTCCTCCAAACCCTAAACCCTAAACCCAAATTAGGGGATCTACTTTCTGGATCCTCCCGGGGGTCCTTCGTAATTACAGATCTTAGCCTTGCACCCTGCACCTTGTGGAGCCCGAGACCCCCACTTCGAACACTTGAACTCTGTGTTTAGGGTTTAGGGTTTAGGGTTTTTAGGGTAGTTTAGGGTTTAGGGTTTAGGGTTTTTAGGGTAGTTTAGAGTTTCGGGTTTAGGGTTTAGGGTTCAGGCCCTCAGCCCTAAACTCCTTGAAGAATCTCTATAAGACCCTCATACAGCCACTTTTGAAATTGAAGTTGTGAAGAGTTAGCGAAACCGCATTCAGCTCCTAATATATGTGTTCACATAAGAACCCTACGAAGCCTTTAAGAACCTGCAAACAAACTTACAGAAACCTTGACGCAACCCCATCCTAAACGCTAAACCCTACACCCTAAACCCTAAACCCTAAACCCTAAAACCCTAAAACCCTAAACCCTAAAGCGTGAAACAGCAGGTTTCCTACAGCTCGGCTGTGCCGGGCCTGCTCGACTACAACACGGCAGTGGACGTCATGAAAAAGCCCTGGCCCTGGCGACCCATGGTTGCGGCTTAAATAAGGGCCTCAGTTTAGGGTTTAGGGATTAGGGCAGGGATTAGGGTTTAGGGTTTAGGGATCAAAATAGCCCAAAAGCCTGATATAGTAGGGTCTTTGGGCCCAAAAGCCTTAATATATGAGTCCTTAGATCCCTAGGGAATAAGGGCCTCAGTTTAGGGTTTAGGGTTTAGGGATTAGGATTTAGGGTTTAAGGCCTCATCATTCAAGGCTTGTGCGCTCAAAGGACATTCTGTATGAGGCTTTGGGGATATTTTGAGCCTGAGGTTGATATGTCGGGGGTAGGAATCATTGGCAGCCTGATAGTCCCTCTCTAACCACCCTAAACCCTAAACCCTACTAAACCTGAAACCCTACTCTACTTCCGAAGGCCCCCAAAAAATTACGGGGCTCAGGGCCTTTTGGGTTGCGGGTTTAGGGAAACCCTCAGCCCGACTCTTCAAAGGGTTCCTTCAAGAAAGGCTCACCATCATCTTTACCCTGAGGCTCCTAAGAGGGTCATGGGACCTCTGGGGGAGGGTTTGGGCTTTGGGGGCTAAGGTTTGGGATCTCACTACGAGGGTCCAGGAGCATTAGGGTAATGCCACGTTCTTCCCAGGACTTACATGCAGGTTGGACATGCTTATGCTTACCCGTAAGGAACTATGTGGGAGTTTGGGTGTGTTGCTTTTGCTGTCATGCCGCCGGGGTTTTTAGTCCCAATTTGTGTCGCGTGGCCGCCTGGAAGCCCCCCCGACCGAAACCATAAGAATCTATGGCATCGAACCGTAGGTATACCCAGTGCATCAAACAAAAAGCCTAAATCGTCGTTCGCCAGGTCGTCCATGTGGGCGGTCTCTCCTCCCGAGCGCTTCCTTGAGGAGTGCGAGAAGGCGCAATAGAGTCCGGTTTTTCTTGAAATGCTTCCCTAAGATTCCATGTGCTTTTAAGGGGTTCCATTAAGGATTGTATAAGGGCACCACTAGGTTTTAGGGTTCAAGGGTCCATGTAGTCACATAATATATACTTTGGCCTTAAAGTAGTCCCTATTTAGGTACTTTAGGGCCAAAGTATCTACTACTTGGGTACATGGACCCTCAGGACTTTTGGAACCCTAAGTCGTCTACCCGACCATGGACTCCGGGCTTGGGGTTCGGAGCCGCAGGTTCAGGATCCGAACTGTTTGGTTTAGGGTTTAGGGTTTAGCCCAACCTTAACCCCGAATAACCTACCTTTTTGAGGACTTTTGTAAGGAAATCGTAATAGGGAACCTTAAAAAGGAAGGTTTTATAGGGTCCAGGAAGTCCAAGTAGATTTATGTAGACCTTCAAAATCAGGAAATTGTCCGCCCAACAGGACTGGTACCACTATTGCCGCAAGTTCAAAGAGTTCGGCGATGATCGGCCCTTCCCCCCGTCTCCTGTCAGATTACGCAGTGTCTCCGATGTAGGTTTTAGGGTTCATGCTTGAGGGTTTATGAGTTTAGGTTTGAGGTTCAGTGCACTAGGCTTCATATTAGGGTTAGTGACGTAAGTCCTTAATCGGGACACCTAAACGCTACAAGCTTGGCCCTAAACCCTAAACCGTGGGTTCATGGATGCAAAGCTTTTGGGGTTTAGGGTTCGGGGCTTCCAGTTTTGGGTTTTGTGTGTCTGCCTGTGTGTGTGTGTGTCTGCACAGTGTGCGCACCGTGGCTGCCCGTTCTACTTAAAGGAATGGGGGTGCTCCCTCTTGTTCTGAATGTGCAGGTGTTTGCGGCGGAAATGTGCCATTAGGGCAGTGTTCAGTGAAGCAGTGTTCAGGGTCCCACATTTGGGCATCACCCTGTCTTTACCCTAAACCCTTTTCGTTATGACGACTTGTTTTTTGCCCAAATTCCGAGGAATTGAAAAGCTTACTGTTGTAGGGGGAGGTGCTACTGTAGGGGCCTTAATAGTTGCCAATGAGATTTGGGGGTTCCTTAAAAATATTACAAGGGATCTATACGGATGCTATAAGATAGGGGCTGTAAGAATTGCCAATACTATTTTGGGGGTTCCTTATTATAGTAGTAGTATAGCGGGACCCAAAATCCTATTCTAATTAGTAAGGCCCCTATATTGCAAGGCCAGCTCCAGTCCCCAGTCTCAGGACGCCTTGCAGCGACACTTAGGGTTTACCCTGAGGCTCCTAAGAGGGTCATGTGACCTCTGGGGGAGGGTTTGGGCTTTGGGGGCTAAGGTTTGGGATCTCACTACGGGGGTCCAGGAGCATTAGGGTAGGGTTTAGGGGTTCCTACCCCCGATACATTTCGCCCTCGATTTGAGGTTACAGTCATCGCAGCAATAACAGCAACAATGACCGTGTTACGGTAATATGCAACTGGTAGCAGTCATGATTCCAGTGGTTCTCAGCAGTAGTACTGCGGACGGACGAAAATAGTGTCGGGTAGTCAAGGTTATGCAGGATTTGTCCATCCATTCCATCAGCAGCAGCGGCACCTTTTCGCCCCAAGGTATCCCTATACGCTGGACATCGTTTTCGGACTTCTCATGGATGAGGAAGAGGCAGGAAAGTGGCGTTTAGAGCATAAAGGCCGAAGAAAGACCCTGAATGCTGAAACCAGAAGCCGTTCACACATCCTCAACCCTAAACCTTTCACTCGAGCCCCTAAACCCTAGAACCATTGTAGCACACTTGTTGAAAACACCTGAAAATTGTTCAGGTTTTTTTTGTCATAGCTCGCCAGAAATCTGGCTAAGCCCTAAACCCCCAAAAGCGGTTAAAGCACTTTACCCTGTCAGGGGGCCAGACTTCAGAAGTGGTTCTGCCAAAATGGGCACTCTTTGGGTCGACTCCGATTTAGGAGAGAGCCCTAGAAGCAAAAACTCTAAAGACCCCCAAACTAAACTGCAAAACTCCGAGCCCTAATGCTTGAACTCCAAAAAGCCCCAAAAAACTTTAAATCCTAACGCAGACATCAAACCCAATATCTATACCCCCCCCAATTAGTAGGATACTCATTCTAAGGAACCTGGAAGAAGGTAGCTTTATGCATCCATTACAAGCAACGATTCAAGCAACCATTCAACGAACCCGTTAAGGAAACCTAAACCCGAAACGCTAAATCCTGCTCTAACCTCAAACCTAATGCCTAAACCCTAAACCGTAGTTCTAAACAGGCCCCTCAGTCCTAAACCCAGGATGGCATCATGCAGATGCAGACACGGAAGCCAGGAGCCCACTTCCGGTCCGAAGAGGGCGCTTCCGTTAAGGCTTCCTTTTGTACGGCACTTGTATCACTAGGGTTCCTTAAAGTGTTCCTAAAGGGCTCCTCAAAAGGGATCTACTTGGGCTGTCTTTAAAGGGTGTTTAAAATTTTACTATACGGTGCTATGAGGGTCTAGGGTGGGGGTTAAGATTGGGGTTTTCAGGGTTTAGAGTCTTGCGGTTTAGGGGTGTGGAGTTTGGGGTCTAAGGGGTTTCGGGTCGCTATGGAAGGGTAGGGATTGGGGTTCAGGAAGGTTAACGGCGGTGTGCCACCCTTGAGGCTGAGCGGCTAATCATGGCTAATCGTTCAGTTTTTCCGAACGCTCCAAACCGCCCAAGGTAGGTATTGGTGTTAGACTTTGGTCTTCAAGGCAGCACTACCTCGTAGCAGAGTAGGAATTTCGTTGGCTCTACTGAAACCCTAAATCCGCAACCCAGGATCCGAAACCCTAAACCGTATGATCCTTACATAGTCCCACAGGGCAATCCTCGGTTCCCCAGGATACTGGACAGGGGTCCTATACGCCCTTGCGAAGCACCACTCCATGGGCTCCCCAGAGCGCGAATAAGACCAGATGGATCGCGCCGCAGAACAAAAGGCGAGCTGAAAGCCCGGGGAAAGGAAAGCCCGAGAGAAGGCGGAGCAAGCAGCCGCCGACAGAGGCCAACGACGACACTCAACCGATTTACAGGACCGCCTAGGCCCGTAGACGGTAAATGGCCTCCATCCCGGCAGGACGCTCCAGAGGCTCCCAGCTCGTCCTCGACGATGCCACCAGAGAGGAGCATTGGCAGGGGCAAGGGTTTAGAAATGGAACCTAAACCTCGTTGGGTTCGACGTGGCAAGGGCAAGGGGAGACTACCTTCGGAGAGTTCTGCCTTAACCCCTGGTGTTCAGAGGCCCGAACCTCCTTCGATGGAGATCGAGGTCTTGACAGACACACCTGATGAAGGCGGCGCGGCGGCCCCGGAGACCCAAGGCAATGCCTAGACACCTATTGCAGGCTGCCGAAGGTCTGGTGGCATGCAGACTGATGCGGAAGAACCGCCATCATGGTATGAATTGATGAAACCCTAATGTAGGAACCTGATTAAGAAACCCTGGGCCTATAACCCCAAAATAGTAGGATTCATATTAAGAACCCTAATAAAGACCCAAGGTTTCTTAATCAGGTTCCTACATTAAACCCTAAACTGACACGCTTTCGTAACTTGAAGTGTGTCTCCTCCGAGGAGCTGTGTATTTCGTGGATGGCGAGTCCATTGGCTTACGGTGTAGGGTTTAGGGTTTAGTCAGAGGGCTTTTCAAAACCTGAAGGTCTTTTTGGGGGCTTCTGAATTGGCGTAGGACTTATAAACGGTTTACAAGTCTTCTGTAGGTTTATTACATTGCTTTTTCGGACAGGGCTGCATCAGGGGTTTAGGATTCAGGTTAAGGCCAGCTTGGGTGTTGGGTTTAGTGTTGTTGGGCTTTGGTGTGGCGGGTTTGAAGTTGCGCTTACCCAAAGCCCTAAACACGAACCGAAACCCCTGAACCGACTGTGATCTAGCACTTCGGCATAGCAGCGGCAGCAAAAACAAGTAGTGTAAACCCTAAACCCCTAAACGCCTAAACCCCCAAGCCCCCTAAACCCCAAACCCCTAAACCCCTGAACTCTAAGGCCCTAAACCCCTAAATCCTAAACCATGGACGTTTGGATCCCAGTTCAGTCGTGGCATACCTCGCTCCGAAGGTGGTCGTTCCTTTTTGGCGCTGGGGCGGAAGTCGGCTTTAGCCCATGCAACTTTAGGGTAGGGTTTAGGTTTATAGTAGAAGCCAGAAAGTTGGAACATCATTCTCCTCATGCCCTTAAGGTAAAGTATAAGGGATCCTAGCACTAGTCCTCCTAAAGCCATGTTCCAACTTTCTGGGGTTCACTATAGGTTTAGGTCCAGGGTTGCGTGACTGGGATTTTCAGTGGTACCCGTTTCTGCTGTTTGTGGTATTGGTTCCTGATACACTATGACTAACCAAAAACAGGATAGACTTGTTGCTAGTGGGTTGCTGAAGAGCTTATTTTTCTGTATAGAGTTTTAGGTTTTAGCACCGTCCCGGTTTTGGAAGCCCTGGCCCAAAACCTGCACTCTGAGCCGTAAGCTCTGAACCCCAACCCTGCAACACCACAACTCTTAGACCCTAAACCCCGTAAACCCTACGCCTGTCGTCAAAAATCGCCCTAAAAACGAACAGAGGACACCCTGGACCCTGATCCTTAAGCCCGATTACAGGAAACCGTAAAGGACTCCGAAGACCCTAAACCTTCAACCCTAAACCCTAAAACCCTAAACCCTAAACCTTCAACCCTAAACCCTAAAACCCTAAACCTTCAACCCTAAACCCTAAAACCCTAAACCCTATGACTTCAACCCTAAAACCCTAAGACTTCAACCCTAAAGAGATCCGAAGACGCGAAGCCCTGAACTGAGGGTGGTCTCCAAAGACCAAGCCAAGGAGTGACCTGGTTGTTGTTGGGAGTCCTTTCCATAAACCTACCCGGATCCTAGAGCACCTACTGTTGTTTTTTTTTTGGGTGGGTTCCTATTTCCGTATGCTACTTATTGCTCGGGTAAGCCCTACACAGCTATAACCCCAAGGGTCCAAAGGACCCAATAATTAGGTACTCGGCTTTAGGATAGTAGTTATGTAGGTTAGGGTTTTGCAGAGTATATGATTATTGGGTACTTGGACCCTTGGGGGAAGGGAACCCTCAACCCTAAACCTCAAAAAATCTACCCAGACCCCCCCCAAAACAACTTAAACCTTAAACCAAAAGAGCACCCAGACTTAAACTTCCGGGAGGGAGAGGGTAACGTCAAAGGGTAGTTTCTGTGTTTGTGGGGGTGCAGGGCTTTCAAGCTTAGAAAACTATAGTAGCGAAGGGGGGTTTAGTTTTCACAGGGGCTTTTGTAGGGTTTTGGTACCTAAAGGATCATGGGACTTAGTAACTAGGGTTAATATTAAGGTGACTATACTTATAGTTACTTATAACCCTAATTCAGGTACTTATAAAAATACTTACTAAGTCCCATGATCCTCTAAGTAGTGTTATGAGGTGTAGGGTGTAATGCGGTTTCATCTGGGTTTTAAACACTTAAACGGGTTTTATGGGACTGTATAGCTTCATAGGCCGAAACCACAAAATCTTGGGCGTTCAGGGGCATTGAGGGGTGCATCAGGCTCTACATCTGGCTCCAAAGCAGATTCTGTGTACACGTTTCTATACGGGTTCCACAAAGGTTCCATCGGGGATTTTTTGCTTAGGAGTGTGGGGGCTTTGTGTCCAATTTAATTGTTTACCTTTTGAAGAGCCTGCAATTAAAGCTACTATTCACGGCCAGCACGATGTATCTCCCGGTAGACTTGCTGTTGAATGTAGAAGAGAGGATCCATCGAGCACTGTTCTCGCAGCTGCATAACACTCCGCACATGGAGTAAGCCACACATGCCGGAAATGCCACCTAAACCCCACGCCCCCAACCCTGAACGTTGAACCTCAACCACAAGCCTAGTGGGACAGACAAGCAGGTTATGGGTCAGCTTCCAGAATTTGTTCACCTACTTTAGTAGCTCCTCTGGTCCCCCAAGTGGGAGTTTCCGAAAATAGGGGACCCTAATATAGTACCCTAAATAGTAGGATCCTAATTATAAGGACCCCAAAATAAGGTACCCTAATTTTCGGAAACTCCAAAGTAGGCCCTCAAGCCCGAAGCTTTGAAAACTAGGCGCGAATCTCGCGAACTGCCCATGCGAGTGTTTGGGGGTTTATGGTTTAGGGTCTAGGGTTTAGAGTTTACCATCCGAGGTTGCGAGCAACGTCCAGGGAAGCCTTCAACAAACGGCTCGAAGAGGCCAAGGCCGGAAAGGGTTGTAAGAGCTCCAAGGCGGGACGACTCCATAGTTAGTACAGGGGCCTTAATAATCAGAATAGGGTTTTGGGGCCCATTATACTATAATTATAGTAAGGACCCCCCAAAATAGTATAGGCAATTGTTAAGAGGTCTGTTTAGAGTTCTAGAGTCTAGAGTTTAGGGTTTTCAGTTTGGCGTTTTGGGTTTAGGGTATAGGGGTTTTAGGGTTAAAGGGTTTAGCGTTTGGGGCTTAGGGTTATCGGATTTCGCTGTGCTACGGGGCCATTTTAGGGGTCCCTTCGCAGGGGTCGTTACAAGAAGGATGCTTCTACTCAGGGTCTTTTTTTGGCTGCTACTGCATGTGCAGGGGAGTTCAGATACCAACTAGTTTCCTCGAACCCTAAACCCTAAACCCTAACCTCGTCGAACTTAGATGGTATGAGAATGCCCCACAAATGCCTCGTCGGTGTAGTGGGAGGGGTGGGTGCCGCACCGAATACAAACACAAGGCATGTGCGCGACTGTGGTGCTGTAGGGTTTCGGCTTTCGGCTGCCTCCAAAAGCTTGAAGATTTATCTCAGTCCTAAATCAGGGCCCAAATCCTAGACCCTGAACCCTTAACGGTTCACGTACATCTGGGGCAGCCTAGAACAACCATAAATCTAAACCGACAGGTCGACAGTAATTAGAGCTTTCAAGAGGCTTTCGCTGATCACAAAGACTTGCGCGATAGAAGCGCCGTCCACAGGAAGGTTTACAGTTTAGGATTTACAGGGTTTAGGGCAAAGACTACACTGAGTCGATCAGCTCGCTCCAGCACCAGATCAACTCGAAAGCGATTCCTGAACACGCTTCATTCTCCATCAAAGACACTCAACAAACCCAAAGGGTCCAAGTAACCGTTAAACCCTAAACCCTAAACCCTCTATACTTGGACCCTTTGGCTTGGGAAATGCAAGACTTCATACACCAGGCCTTGCAAGAACAAGAGGAGGCAATCTCGAACCGCAGGAAGAAGGAAGGCAGAGCCAAGAAAGGTGCTGTTGCCAAAGCGACCAGTGTCAGAGCATCCCAAAGAAGAAAGCTTCCATTAAACCTGTCTAAGGCGTAAGGGCCGTTCTGATAGCTAGACCCAGGAGATGCTTTCAACCTCGAGCCCTCTTGCAACAGAAGTCGTAAGCAGCCCAACCAGAAAGCTGCCAGACTCCAGACACTGAGCCTTGTAAATTTAACCCAAGCCCAGACCTCCCAACTATGCTCTTCTGGCTGAAAAGTCTCACCATTAAAGACTATAAGTGTTGTGTGAATCCTACTTAACTTGTGAGTGCTGCATGCCATGACCGTGATATGTATAGCTGATTTACCGCTGCCATAGGGCCCTTGAGTCAACAGAATAGCAACGCAGTTTCGGGGAAAAGT
>BGNK01003963.1:0-61980 GCA_003297005.1 Symbiodinium sp. clade A Y106
TCTGAAAACCTGAATCGAATCTGGCCTAGAGCCCTCAGGGATGGGAGCTTGACTCCACCGGTCCCGAACAGTGCCTCGCAGCAATCTTCCTTGAGAGTGCTCTACTCGAGAGAAAATCCTACATTGATTACATCCCTGACAAGTCGTGTGCCAATTCCATTCACAAAGGTGGAACATGTGCATCTGCCTGTAGCGACGGGTATCCGACAGCAAAAGCTTCAAGATCTCCGCACAGCATACACTTCGGTGTCGACCCTGTTTGCAGAAAACATCAATCCAAATGCTTCCACGACGTGTACGCAGCACTTCCATGATGTGAAAAAGAATCACGAGTGCAGCGGCATTGTTCATGAACCGCTCTACAGTGTCAGGGTATGTGCCAACGTGGCCTTGGAGACTGCGATCTCTGCCAGGGTCTTGCAATTCACAAAGGTCAACACGAATGCAATGAGTGATTGCATCAGCTTGCTCAGAAGTGATACGTTGCTTCAAGGCATCTTCTGCAGCAATTGCGTCCATGACCGATTGACCACGTGAAGTTATGAAGCATTCATGTACTTGGACACGCGGCGGAGGCGGAGCAGAGGCTCGTGGACTGGGGCTTCCGTCACCACTACGCCTCCTTGGTCTGGGTGGCGTGCGTGGTCGTCGTACATCTGACACGATAGCCGGAGCATCATGAGGCCTTGGCGGAGAGCGGGACCTTGTAGAGACAGTAACTGGAGCATCATGAGGCCTTGGCGGAGAGCGAGGCCTTGTAGAGACAGATGGTCTGAGCATAGGCGGAGGGGGGCGTGTAATGTGCTGCACGCTAAACGCGGCTGGTACAGCCGCAGCCTGCTTGGGCTTAGCCAGCCTTTGCACCTGCTGTGCAATGGTCTCATCTGGCCGTACAGCGACCCGCCCTGCTGGGCGATATTTAGGCGGCATGATGGGTGAAATGCGCTTGCAAGATGAGTCAACAATCGTGTTAGCAAGATTCTGCGTCTGCGAATACTTGTGCTGCTCACGTTTGCTAAGACTCACACCTGAACGTCGGAATAGAACCTTAGCAAAGTTGTGCCTGTCATTGTAAGACCCCAAAAACCGTTGCACAGACACAGGTCCGAAGTCAGTGTTTCTGTGGATGCAATTACGAAAGTGATGTGCCGCACATGCGGAGTGAAGAGTACTGAAATGCTGGTTCTGCAAGCAAATGTGGATGTCCCTTCGGGAGTTATCCTGCGAGCAAAAGGGCGTGCGAAATCGCACAAGTCCTGGCCCGGTCCAGAGACATACGTCTCTGCGCAAGTAGGCAACGATGCCTGAAATGGCAACTTGATCACCCCACGCGCTTCGTTTGTTAAGGCTTTTCACATGTCGAAGTAACTGCCAATCCTGGTCATGAACTGCCTGTTGCTGCATGTAATGTAGGGTTCTTCTTTTGAGTGAATACCAGGAATACGGGGTAGCAGCTGCTACGGCCCTCCAAAGGCAATTGCCATCCCCAATAATGGATTTGCACTGAAATGGCTCATGGGCGTAATAACACCACGCAGTGACTTCAACCCCTAGGCCACCTTTGAAAGGATCATGTTTGACGATATTAATGTCTATTTTTCCTTTGCCCTGTCTTGGCGGAGACTTTGGGTTTAGCATCAAGAATGGTAGCCGATCCATGAAGGCTACTTACCATCCAAAGAACTGCACTTCCGAAAAGGACGAATCGCAAACATCCCGGAGAGAAGCCGCGGGCTTGTCTCCTCTTCATCGGATGCTTCGCTCGATGATCTCTCTCCTTAGCTGCACAGAGTACACAGAGATCGAGGATCACGCTGATTGCCCAGGCAGTAGCAAAGGCTTTAGTGCAGATGATCGAAAGGATGCAATTACATCCGCTCGGTGACTTGTATGTTTTGCTTCGAAAAGAAAAGGTTTTTTGCTCGTCAAATTTTGCGTGCAACTGGCAATGTGGCAAATTAGTTTTTTGCTGTTGTGCCTGCTTGTCGCACTCAGTCTCATCAAAAGTCATCGCTCTTGAGACTGAGATCATGCAGGTTGTGTTTCGAAAAGAATCGAATTTTTTGCTTGTCTAATTTTGTGTGCAAAAGGCAATGCATCAAATTAGTTTTTTGCTGTTGTGACTGCTTCTCAACATCACTGTCATCGAGAGGCAACACCCTCGAGACTGTCGCGTTCGGACATGGCTTACATGAATTATTACCGAGAAACGCACTGCATGCGTATGATCGGTGTTTGCAGCACAGATTGTATGACATTGGCAACATGCCTGCTTCCTGCTGATGGCAAACCATCAGATCAGAGGTCTCAGGCATCAACATGGCGGTGAGGGTGGTATGGAGAAGTCCACACCATATCGCAAGCAGGAGGATACTTACGCATCCACCGAATCGATGAGGTTTGTAGTCCGAAGCCATGGCCCTACCTAACAAGCGGGACCACCGGAAGCAACGAACTAGCAGCTCGACCACGGGGAGGTCCTCACCCTTGAGCCAGGAACCTTATGATAAGGACACCAAATTACAGTACTACAGTACCCTGATTTTCGGAAACTCACATTTGCGGCTCACAGCTCATAGTTTTCGCTTGTTGGCGTGGTTTTACAAAAGGGGTCTAAATTAATACCAATACTCTGTTGGGGTTCCTTATTATAGTTGTAGTATAATGGGCCCCGAAAACCCTATTCTAATTATTAAGGCCCCTATATTAGGCTGTAGCATCTAGTTCATACATGCAGTCTTCGAATTCTGACAGTAAAGACATCAACCCTGAAGCATTAGCCCTGAAGCACCTGCAGGTAAAGGTCTAGAGTCCAGGCTTTGGACAGTTTCTGATTTGCAACGCTTAAACCTTCTCCGAAAGGGGCCTGAGTAGTCTATGCAAGCTATACTACTCCATGGCAAGGCCTTATTGTAAGCATAGAGGCCCTGCCAAGAGTTTGGGGCTGGCCTGTTGAGCCAAGCCCTGCAACATAGTAGGCTTTTGACACAAAGCTAACAGGTATAACCGTTGGAACAATTGGTCAGTGGAAGCACAGGTAGACCCTACCCCATACGACTTTCTAAACTGCGAACTCCCAATCAACTTATCAACGTCACGAACCATAACCCCCTAAACCCCTAAACCCTAAACCCCAAACCCTGCATGGTCTCAACTTCCTGTTTGTTTGTTGGTGGAACAAAGACTGGCTCGAGTGCACCAAATTCAACCGACATCGCGAACTAAGAACCTCGTCTGGCTGTGTCCGAGTTGCGAGAGCGTAAACCCAATCGCAGGTCAAGGCAACTCCCTTGGCGAGTTTAAGGTCTTCGGAATCGAGGACGGCTCGGGTTGAGTAGAAGCTGCTTTCTTTGGGCTTCACGGCTATCACCAGCTCTGAGTCTGTAGGGTTTTGGGATGTTGGGGCTTTCGTGTATACTCTCCATCGCAGTTCCGGTGTATGGCTGATCAGTCTTATCGTTAGTATCCGGTGATCAGGATACATGTGACCAGAAGAGAGCTATAGAGGGAGGGCATCGTAGGTTCACAAGTCCACTCTGCCCCCAGAATTTGCAACTTTCGTGCCAGAGCCAGAACCCCAAACCCTATAATCCGAAACCGTGCACCGGATGAAGGTAGGTAGGGTGAAGGATCCCTCATATAAGGACTCTTATGTGGGATTACCCCACCTGGCTTCATCCCACCGCTGGAGCCCGTTGACTCATACAGCCTGGGTCTAAAGATCTGGGCACGCAGCAGTCCCCCGGGCCCCAGATACAAACACACACATCTACATACATACATAGGTTTGGGGTTTAGGGTTTATATATATATGGTATATACATACTAGGGTTTAGAGTTTAAAGTGTTTATGAACAGTACCTACTTTGGGCTATGTGCAGGTCCAGGGAGTCCCCTGAAGATTTGGCCCTTCAGGTTTCGGAGACTGTTTTCAAGTTCTAAATTAGGGTTTAGGGTTTGGGTTTAGGGTACTAAACTTTAAACCTGTAGCTTGCTTGGAGGGTCATGGGTAGTTATGTGGGGTTATAGGTAGGGTAACTATACTTATAACCCATGTTGGGGGGAATTGTAACTCCACTTATAACTACCCATGAACCTCCAAGTAGTAATGGGGCCTCAATAATTAGAATAGTTTTTTTGGGGCCCACTAGAAGGAACCCACCAAAAAATAGTATTGGTAATTATTTAGGCCCATGAATTAGACTTGGTGCAGGTTTAGGATTTTTGACGCTTACCTGCTGCTCCAATTACAACTCACTTCGTTCAGTGTTTATGGTTCACAGTTCAAACAGAGAACAGATAGTGTGGGTTAGTCAATTCGGGTATATTATGATTATGAGGTGCTTAGACCCTACACCCTAAGGACTTGCAGCCGTATTTACACCCTGAGCCCGCAGCTTAACATGTTCAGCCTTAAACCCTAAAACCCTAAACCGTGTTCTGAGGAGCCAGGTCATGCTAGAGCAGAGGCAGCGACCACGGCAGAGGTCTTTGAACTTACGGCCGTGGCGATGGGAAGGCACTTTGCGATTTACGGCCGACGGGGTTTACGGAGTTTGTGGTTTAGTGCATTTAGGGCTCTCTGGGTTCTAGTGCCTGTAGGGTTCGGCGGTTAGCACTAGGGCTTCTGTAAGTGTTGGGGTCCAGGTGTCAGGTTCTAGCGGTTTGACGCCGTTTTTGGAGCTGCGCGATGTCCGGCCTGAGGGGTTTCAGGGGTTTAGGCTCGGGGTTTAGGGTTTAGGGTAGGGAGCCTTACAGCTTTGGGCTTTGGGGGTTTAGGCAGTTTGATTATGGGTGCAGGTGCTCGGAAAGCTTCGGGTTCCATCCAAATTCTGTTGAAAATTGCTGGTACCAGCCCGTAGCAGCCGTAGCATCTGTCTGTGCTGGTTTGGGAAGAGTTGAAAACCATGGACGGCTCTTTCTCGAAAGTCGTGCACCAAAGACCGATCTTCAAATCATAAACCTAAACCCTGTCCGCAGCCGGGAGCCTGAACTTTTCCCTTGTGAGAAGCATGCGGCAGGGCTTCATGCTTCAGCATCAAGATGAGTCCTTAACCCTACCCCCTGAGCCGAGAGACCTCGCCTGGCGAGTCCGAGTTGCGAAAGCTGAACTGAGACTCCCAGCCATGAGCCATAAACCCCGAGATGCACAGCCTCAGGCACTCAAGGTCGCAGGAAGGCTCCGACAAGGTTTCTGTCGTAAGGGGGTGTCTGAAGAAAATGGAGCCCAACAAAGAACCGGAGTAGTGGGAGCCGGATTATGAAGAGTCTCTGAAACGGAGTGGGCCTCTATATAGACCCTGAATACTGGGATCCTGATCATGAGGGCCACCCCTAACTTCTGAAACCCTCACAATCCTGCAACCTGGAATCTCCACCCCGTGGCATAGCTGCCTCTATGAAGCGAGGCTCTTCCCTATACGTACTTTAAATAAATATGTATCTATTACTTGTGTGTGTGTATACATGGATATGTACGTATATGTATATATATATACACATGTATATGTATATATATATATATATATATACATATATATATATACACATGTACACACACACAGAGGCATGTACACACACAAACACACACACACACAGATACAAACGGCATGGTAGGGCATCCGCCAAGCGAATCTTGCTAAACACACATGACAATCCCTGAACCCTAATCTCTAAACCTGCATAGTAGGAGGGAAAAAATCTCTAAACCTGCATTCCGAGCCTGTACAAGGTGCTTGGAGAGTTCGCCGGCCGACCGAAACAACTTTATGGAGACATTGAAGCTTGGCGGTTTAGGAAAAAAGTTTTAGGCCCTTTGACTCCTCCCAAATTGTTTCTATCGTCACAATGCGAAAGATTGTGACAACGATAACGAGCTGATCGTGATGATGATGATGATGATGTGGAGGCGGAGGCGGAGGCAGAGGAGGCGATGATGAGGATGCTAAATATTATGATGAGGTGGTGAGACGGATGATGGTAAGGATGGTGCTGACGATGATGTTGACGATGGCGTTGATGATGGCGATGAAGAGAACAACAATGATGATGAGACTGATGCCTCAAGATTTCCACGCCTACATCCGTAACCTTCACAGCCCAGAACTCGTCAACCCTAGGCGCTAACCCCGAATCCCTCCCCACCCCCGGAATCCTGTATGCCTGAACAACCATATCAGAACCCGGCCCTTACAGGCCCTAGTCCTGGAACAAATGCAGAAAAAAAACGAAACAAAGCAAAAGCAGAGAGCAATGAAACCTGCACTATCAGGGTTTAAGAGACATACACTAGGACCTGGAGTAGGCCCTTATTCCCTTTTTGTAGGGTTCAGGTTCTCTTATCAGCCCCTTTAAACCAAAAAGGGCACCCTTATTTATTCCTAGGTTACTCTTGGGTCTAGTACAGTCAATCGTAATTTCTGTTTGGATGCTTTGGTCAGCCTGGCATTCGTGGGTCTCAGACTCCAAGCCCTAATCTAGGGGCCTAAATAAATACCAATATTATTGTGGGGTTCCTGAATATGACTATAGTATAATGGGCCCCCAAACCCTATTCTAATTATTCATGCGAAAAGCTTGTTATTAACAGCGCTGCAATCCGTTGTCCCCGTCCCAACCCTTTTATCGAGCCCGGGAACCTCTATCAAGCCCGATACTTCCCTATAAGCCTCTCCCCCTTGCGGCCCTCTTAGATAGTGAAGGGGGGAACTTTAAACTTTTTGGCCTTGTATATTAGCTCTATCTTAGAAAGTTTGAACTTTTTGGGGCCCGGTTGTTGAAGAAGAGAGCCCTAAACCCTAAACTTACACCCTAAGCCTTCGAACGAAGGAAAGCAAAGTACTTGGAACAGCGAGCCGCGATTGAACATTTCGATCAGCAGAAGCTTGGGCTGCATTGGGCCCTTCTTCCGGGTTAATAGCTAACGGGGCTTTGTCGCCTAGGGGCTTTCGGGTTACTTGTTGAAGGGACTTCCCTAAATAATCCTAAACCCTAAACTGTTATATAAGCCCTAAACCCTATATCCTAAACGCTAAACTGTTATATAAACCCTAAACCCTAAATCCTAAACCCTAAACTGTTACATAAACCCTAAACCCTAGATCCTAAACCCTAAACTGTTAAACCCCAAACCTTGGAGGTATCCCTGACGGTCCCTATTTCGGTTCTGGGCTACACTGGGAGGTTCGGCTTCGGGGCTCTCTCAGGATTCCTTACGCGTCGGTTCAGGGAACCCTAAACCCCTAACCCCCAAAACCCTAAACCCTAAACCCCTTCTATCAGGGCTTTGGGGTGTAGTGCGTCGGCTTGGGGATTTAGTGCACATTGAACATACCGCTTTCCATAGCTGGAAAAGAACTAGGGCTGCGTACTATTGTAGTATAGATAGATATTTGGGAGTTTCCGAAAACAAGGGGTACCTTGTTTTGGGGTCCTTATAATGCTTATAATAAGGATCCTACTATTAGGGTACTATATTAGGGTCCGCTACTCCCGTTTGGGAACTGTAAGTTCGACCTCTTGCTTTCCCGAACCCAACCATGGCAAATCCTGACCTGCAACTATAAGGGCTATTATAAGGAGAAAAAAGGGGCCTTAAGAACTAGAATAGGGCTCCCCTTAAAGGGGTCTATAGTTTATAAGGGCTACTATAACGGCTATAGTATAGGGGCCGTGCAGTTACTCCTTTGTAGGCTTTCTGCAGGTTTCAGACTTGTCCTCGAACGCCACTAGAATCATCTCGCCAACATGAAACCTCAACTGCAAACCCCAAACCCCTCAGCCTGAAAACCAGATCCCATAAACCCTACAGCTTACAGCCCGGCAGCCGAGACCTCGAACACTCCACCAGCAAGCTGTAATCCCAAATGCCGTGCACCCTGACCCAGCACGAACACCCCTTTTCCTCAGATCATTAAACTACGCATCTCCCAGAATCTCCCAGACTTCTTTTTCTTGCTGATTAAAACTACTACCCCTCAACCCTACACCCCAACAGAATCCCAAAAGTTAAAGTTCCTGCCGAGGATCTCCCGTATGAAGAAGCTACAAGTCTTCTTCACGCAAAGATTGGTCCCGTTCTTTCTCGCCAGCACCTGGGCCCGCTAAATACTTAGGGCTTCTAGGGTCTAGAGTTAAGGTTTGTTTGGCAGCATGTTGTAGACATTTCTGTTGGTAAATAAAAGTGTTTTATGGGACATGGCTGTAGGGCTTTCAATTTCGAGGTTCCTTTTTGTTGAGAGTGGAAGAGCGGGACTTGCCTTCAGGGCTCACCCCTAAACCCCTAAACTCTGAACCCCTAAACCCTGAACCCCTAAACCCCTAAACCCCTAAACTCTGAACCCCTACACTCTGAACCCCTAAACCCTAAACCCCTAAACTCAGCGCTTAGGAACAGCGCAGGAAGTTGGAGCTAGAGGGGTTTGGTTTCGGATTTGGGGTTTCTAAGGGCTGAGGGGAGGGTGCTTCCCTAACCTTTCCGCCTAAACCCCTAAACACCAAAATATGCCCGAAACCCTACTTGGAGGTTCATGGGTAGTTATAAGCGGAATTATAAGTCCCTGAATACGGGATATAAGTATAATTAGTTACCCTACTTAGAACCCCACTTATAACTCCCCATGAACCTCCAAGTACACCCTGAAGCGTAAACCAGAACCTTCTTTTGAGTGGTTTGAAGCTCATGGTCTGGCCCTGGCCTTTGAAACCTAATAAGGGGCTTAAAAAAGTACCTATACTATTCTGGGGGTTCCTAAGTGTACTTATAGTATAATGGGCACCCACACCCTATATTCTAATTATTCAGGCCCCTATATTACGGTAACTTTGGGATGCCAAAACCGTGCCTTTCAATTGCGGCCTGGCAGCGTGCCAGTGAAGGTGGCAAATCTAGAAGCAGAGTGGGTAAGCTTGAACATGTTTGGGGTACTATAATCCATCATATCCCAATTCCCCTAACATACCTTTTACCCTGTTTGGGGGTGCTACAATCCCTACATAATCCCAATTCCCCTACGTACCATACCTGGACAAGTAAGCAAAAGCACTTCCCCTAAATTGGGTCATGGCCACTAGGCCGTTGAGCTTGGGTTGACGTTTAGGGTTTTAGGTTTAAGGGTCTTGGAGGCACTTTAGAGAGACCTCGTTCAGAAAAGGGTTGTTGGCGGGGGGGGGGGGCTTCTGCAGAGGCAGTGGGACTTGGATTCAGACGCTTTGTCTGCTTTGTCGATAGAGGATTTAGAGTTTAGAGTTTATAGTAAATCTCTGACAGCTGTCGACGGGAAAGATCCGAAAACTTGCAGGTGTTTGCACCATCCCATACATCCTCAACCCTTTCTCTTGCCCAGGCAGAGAGATCTGGGTACAGATTGCCTTTGCAGCATCGCTGTGGGTGTCGGGAGCGATCGTACAGGATCTGCTCGGGACAAGGCCGGTTTAGGACCTGGGTTTATCACGTAGACGGAAGAAGCTTGATTTAGGATCCTGGCTGCTGTTAGTGCTGCCCCTTTGCTGCTACTGCTACTGCTACTGCTACTGCGACTACTACCACCACCACCACCACCACGACTACTACTACTACTACTAGTCCCCGCGGAGCTGTCAACGGCGTGCCAGGTGGGTGACAAAACTACTACTACTACTACTACTACTACTACTACTACTACTGCTACTACTGAGAGAGAGTGGCAAATGCCACTGACAAAGTAACCCTATAAGGGAAGACAGCAAGAGCAAGTAGTGGCTAAGCTACTTTACCCCAAGAAACCCAAGCAAGAACGCGCAACCCATTTTTTGCCTCGCGGCGGGCGGCGAGCGCTGCAGTCCTCGCTCGACTCGGCCTCTGTACCAAGGGCTTACCAAACTGCCAGAGCTGCAGATGCTCCGGCACCGCGGTTTGGTTACCTTTATGGTATGGCACTGCTGGAGTAAGTTACGTTCTACAAGGGCGCAGACGCAGCAGTGGCGTCTGCTTGACTGGCAAAAGCAGCTGCAGCAGTACGAAGCTAACTCACCTAGCTCGCAAGGCGACAGAACTACGGTGCATGCGAGGTGCCCCTTTCACTCCTACTACTACTACTACTACTACTAGTCCCCGCGGAGCTGTCAACGGCGTGCCAGGTGGGTGACAAAACTACTACTACTACTACTACTTCTACTACTAGTACTACTAGTACTACTAGTACTACTAGTACTACTAGTACTACTAATACTACTAGTACTACTAGTACTACTAGTACTAGTACTACTAGTACTACTAGTACTACTAGTACTAGTACTAGTACTAGTACTAGTACTAGTACTAGTACTAGTACTAGTACTAGTACTAGTACTACTACTACTTCTACTACTACTACTACTACTTCTACTATACTACTTCTACTACTTCTGCTACCACTACTCCTACTACGCCTACGTCTACTACTTCTACTATATACTCCTACTCCTGCTTACTATGCCCAAAACCGTTTGCTCAAGGATGCACTGTGCCTGCTTCTACTTCCTACACAACCCGAAATCACTTAGCATGCTCAAGGCTGTATGTAGGGATGGAAGTGTTTACATGTGAGAAAGTATTTATACCCACTTCTCTCGTGTTCGCAAACGCAGCCGCGCAAGACAGTCCAACATCTTTGCATCCGCTAGAATCCCCTGAAAACCTTGTCTAGCACGCCTCTGAGTGGGAAATGCTCCTAGGAAGATTCACATACCTCGACAGCAGACGTTCCTGATTTTGGGCCAGATTTTACAAACGTAGGCCTATTTCAAAGAGGACCCCTCCAATCCAAACCACGAGTAGACAGCCCATGGGTACTCCATTCGTGGCCCTATCTCAAGCCTGGAATCGCTAGCTTTTCCGGGCACGAAACCTTGCAAAATCAGGATGATGAACCCTCATGCACGGAAACTTTTAAATCCGCAAGCCTAAACATTACGAGCCCCGAGAAGACCCTTATAGGAACCCTTCTGGTACACCGTGTGATCCTTTCAATCATCCCCTTTCTCCCCCAAAAGCCCAAACCCTGCCCGATCCGCAGCTTATGATGCGAAGTGACCCCAGGCCGGGTAACTCGGGATTGATGGTGGCACCATTTACGACGCCGCCCGGCTTCTGTGAAGGTTCTACAGGGCTTCTTTACTGAGGTATCGTTAAGAGGGTTCAATTCTATATAAGCATGCTCCTGTCGAGGTGTTTCATGTTGAGCATCCGGGTTCAGGGTCGAGGTAGTCCTGCGGATTCCATGAACCTAATGTTCGAAGGCCGTAGTGATGGCTCGCTGTATCCGCCTCACGGAGCTGCGCACGATGCAGTCAGTCAACGGTCTATGGTATGGCAGCCAGAGTGAGAATTGTAAATGCTGTTTTGTAGGGTTTCCTTTGTACGTCGAGTAAAGGAGGCTCCAAAGACCTGTCCTAATTTGTCAAGGCCCGTAGATTCTGCTGTTCAGGGGGTAAGGGTGGCGGACTGCTCGTCCATCCTCAGAGCCCGTTGCAAAGGGTTTTGGCATCGCATTGGTTTGCAGGAGAATCTAGAGATCGGAAAAGTAGTAATGGCGTCCCCTTGCGAGGTCCCTATACCAAAAAATAATACGACTGTCATCTACCCCAAATTTCTGGTCATGTAGGCCCCTATATTATCCGATACAATCTTGCGGGCCCGAAATCTATAATCTGGAGACTTCAAACTTTTGTCTAGGGTATGTGGGCTTTCAGTATCAGGGCATTAGGCTGGGTTTTGGAAAAAAGCTTCTAGACCTAGAGTCTTGGGACTAAGCGTTTTGGGCTTGGGTCCTGCGCTTTGCTGCGATATCAAACAGAGCCCATGCAAGCACAAGGAGCACCGAAGAGGAGCCAGAGGCTTGCCAAGAAACCGGTTTCGTTTAGGGTTGTACGCCTCGAAACCTGAACCCTGCTAACCAAGCCTATAGCCTGCGACAGGGTTTTCTTCCTGATGCTGAAGATGCTCCGTCAGAATCTGCCACTACAATATCTCCGAAGACCCTTGGCAAGAGGGCAAGACCCTGCATTGTGTCAGGGTTTGGAGTAGGGTATGTGTTTACGGTCGTAGGTTGGACTGAGGCTACTGTCCATTGCTTCCGCTTGTTGTTTAGGACATGTCGCCCTGGATCTGTTCGACTGACTTTTGGTAGCTTCTCACCCAACTTCTTCACCTCTGCCACAATCAAACGCGGAGTTGGACTTTTGCTTTGATCTTAAACCCAAAGGCCTTGCTAGAAGGGCCCTTTCTCATTTTCTGAAAGCCCTAAACCCTAAACTGCCCCTGAAATGGTTACCCAGAGGCTCCATAGTAGTTCCTTTTTGGGATTCATATTTAGAATCCTATGAGGTAATCCCCAAAAGGATGGCACGGCAGAGAGAGAGAGAGAGAGAAAGAGAGAGAATCCACAAAAGGAACTACTATGGAGCCTATGGGTAGCCTTGTTTGGACCACGGGAGCCGAGGTTCATGGGTAGTTATAATGGAGTTATAAGTCCCCTAACATGGGTTATAACTATAATCCTACTTATAACCCCACTTTTAACTGCCCATGAACCTCCAAGTAGACCCTTGTAGTATAGCGGCTAGAATACTTCGCAATAACACCCCCTTTGAGTTTCCAGATATTTATACAATACTTGTCACCAAAGACCCATACGCATTATGCCTCTATATTCGTGTGTAAGAATTTAATTGGTCTTTAGGGTGGGGGTTTTGGCTTTCGGGCTTAGGGATTGACCATCCCCGAAACCTGACATTTTTAGCCCCAAGCCCCCAGCATGGTGAAGTTTAGGTTTCAGGAACAGGATCCCTCTTGAAGAACCGCCTATTAAGAATAGGCTTTGAAGCAGCGGGTTGAGGGTGTGGAGTAGCCCTAGACGGGACATCCCTTCACCCTTAGAATGGCCCAATGGCCAAAGCATGCTGGCCCTGATTAAACCCTGGCCCTACCATTTTTTTTCAAACTTACGGGTTCAGGGATCCACAAATCCTACATCCCAACAGCCCGGACTCCATATTCGATAGCAGCGGCAAGCGTAGGCTGACAGCACAGACCATTGCTAGCATGGGTTCCTTGAACACCGAGAGTCTGGTGTCTTAGCAGAAAGCGTAGCGAACACGAAGCCTCACACAACAACCTCCCAAAAAACTGCGTACGCCATCGATAAGCCTAATCCGAATCCCAACCCCGCTACATAGATCCTGAAACCCCAAACCCGGAACCCCTAAACCCTAAACGATGAAGACTCCGAGGATTCTTTCAAGAGCAAGAAACACAGCTGTACCCTAATCCCCTAAACCCCTAATCCCTAAACCTTTCTGGATGCCTTTGGTTAAAAGACACGAGGGTTCAAACAAAAAATAGAAACCTAACTCCCAGGATTCTTTCAAGAGCAAGAGACACAGCTCTACGTCAACATCCGGCTTCGGGGCACTTCCGGCTCGACGTGGATCACCGTGAAGCACCTCGGTTTAGGGTTTTAGGGTTTAGGGTTTAGGGTTATTGGAGGCACTTCAGAGAGACCTCGTTCAAAACGGTTTAGGGTTAAGCACCTCGCTGCAGAAGTGTTTAATACAGGGGCCTTAATAATTAGAATAGGGGTTAGGGTTCCTTTCTAAAGGGGTCTATAGGGCCCATTATACTATCAATCATAAGGAACCCCCAAAATAATAGTATACTAGACTATCTAGGCCCCTCTAGTATTCTGGAGTGGTGGGGGGAATCTTCATCCTCGGAGCCCGAACCACCCTCCGGTCTGTTTCCGAACTTCCTTGCAGGGTGTATGGTTTAGGTACATGGGCTTAGGATACGAATTCTAGTTTTATGCTTTTCGAGACTTCATCATGCTGGCTGTGATCGCACTTCACATTGCCATCCCCCTCAACACTTGTGCCGGTATTTGCGAGGTGTCGAGTGTTGATCAGCGTTGAAGGCTGAAAGCTGCAAGATTGCAGATTGATTTCCTCGAGTTGAGCCGCAAGGATTGTTATTGAATCTGTTTCCACGCCCTGAACCCTAAATCCCCAAATGCTAAATCCTAAACGACCTTTCACATCTCGTGGGTTTGAGGGTTCTAGATCCGGCCCTGCAGCAAAGGCTCGCAGTCATCATGCTGGGCTGGGGCCACTGGATAGGCTGCTTGGATGCCAGCAAAAGTAGAAATAGACATGGCTGCTTTGTGTGCGGTACCATCATATACCTTCCTGTCTGCATATCTGATTGGAATCGCACCTTTCAGCACACATGCCTGCAATTCTCATTGTCAGGACTAGTAACTAGTTCTACTGTTCTACTATTTGTACCACTGCAGCTGCCCCTGCCTCAGCTGCTAGTATGAGACACCACAAAAGCACTCGAGGAGCTGACTATGCAGCCCGTCTGTGGCCAGGGCAGTCTGTTCGACCCTATGTACAAATCGAGATAGCAGAAATTCAGCTGAGCCGGGTGGCCAGCAACGCCCATAGCAGGAACACCTGTGCCCCGTACCCTATGCCCGGATGCGTAGCAACTGCGTAGACCATTACATACCGAGTCCCACGCAACCGCCCATCTTCCTCTTAAAGCCGCAACTTCACTCCAAGTATGCAACTACTGTTGATGCGCAAAATCCTGCATTACCCATTATATGGAATATACCATAATTCCCATAGTTTAGGGTCCTTAGGGTCATGCAGGATTTTGTCCATCAACAGTAGTACTTAGTTTGGGGCTGTAAAGTCTATAAATAGCACCTACGTCGGGCCCCAGAGGCTAAAACAGGGGTTATTTGGTCTCCAGTTAAACCCGAAGGCCTAAACCCGAAACCTTAAACCCTAACTCAGGTTCATGGGAAAGTTATAAGTGGGGTTAGAAGTTCCCTGATATGGGTTATGTTTATATTTAGTTAAGTTACCCTACTTGCAACCCCACTTAGAACTACCCATGAACCTCCAAGTGGGAGTTTCCGAAAATAGGGGACCCTAACATAGCACCCTAAATAGTAGGATCCTTATCGCAAGAACCCCCAAATAAGGCACCCCTAATTTTCGAAGAAACTCCCAAGTAATGCCCAAACACCCGCAGTCATAGGGACCCTTAGGGGGGAGGGGGGTGGGGGGCCTTAATACCTATAACGAGGACTTAAATAAGGCCTACTTAAGGAAGTCTAGTCCCCTACCCCCCTCCCCCCTACCCTCCTAAGGGTCCCTATGACCCAACAACAACTCGAAACCCTGAACCTTTAACTTAAACCCAAAGAATCCTAAATCCTAATGCCCAAACGCCCCCAACAAAAACCAGGCTGTCTCAGCCTTGCCTTGGCTACGCTGGGCACATCTTCCATCGGCAGCTACCAGGCGACTTGACTGTTTATCAGGTTTAGGATTTAGGGTTTAGGGTTTAGGGCCTAGGGTTCTGAGTCCGTGAGAGAGAGAGAGAGAGAAGGGGGGAAAGCTGGTGAGTGAGTCTCGGGTCTCACGCTGAGCTGTTCCGGCCTCTTTTCCAGTGCGCGGTAACGCGCGAGGGGGCCACAATCGTGGACTCCTCTGGCTGCGCAGAAGAAGAAGAAGAGAGAGAAGGGTTTCGGGTTTTAGGATCTACCTAGACCTACTAAACCCTACTTTTTTGTAGGCTCTTATTGTAAACCCTAATATTGGATTTATAGGGACCCTACAAAAAAGTAGGTTCTGGTGGGTTAAGGTAGGGGTAGTTTGGACGGTCGGGCTAAGAGTTCAGCGTTCAGGGTAAGTTTAGCGGAAGCCTGCTGCAAAAGGGTAAGCTTACCCATAGGCCCCAAAGTAGTTCCTTTTTGGGATTACCTTATAGAATTCTAAATATGAACCCCCAAAAGGAACTACTTTGGGGCTTATGGGTAGGGCTTAGGGGAACCTAGCTTTCAGGTAGGACCTCTTACTTGCCTCTCTTCTCATTCATGTAACGTTATTTTATCTAGTTCAGCTTTTCGCTCTGGATCTTACCAGTTGAAAAACCAGCGTGTTCCATGGTTGGCCACAGCGCGGCCCCTTCAGCTTTAGGCTTTCAGCATGTCCATACACATTTTGGAGTTTTTGGCGGTTGGGGGTTGCAGTGCGACGCAGGATTAGAGCTTCCGGCGCTTTGGTGTTCTGGATCATACCAAGAGTGCTTCACCTAGTGCCACCAAAGATGCCGATGTCTAGGTTCTAGATCCACATTCCCAAGACCCGCACCCCATGATCCCCGCGCGGGCCCTAAACCCTACATTCCTTGGACAAGCATCGCGACACAACCAGCTGCCAATCTGTGACGTCCGAAACCCCTATGGCCCTAAGGCCTGCAGTCGCTAAATCCCAAACCCCTTAACCCTGAACCCTATAACCCTAGACCGAAACGTCCAAACCCAAATTACCCTTTACCCGTCCGTTCCAGGCGAGTACCTTCGATCAGTTCTGGTTTAACAGCCGCATGCACCAGGACATCTTCGAGACTGTCTTGGGCCCAGAGAGCCCAATACCCCTTAATTAAGTCTTGTAGCTTGCATCTGAATATGAGGCCCCGTATAATTAAGGTCTACCTCTTAATTAAAGGGTATTGGGCTAAGGAATTCATCGTAAGTTACCATGATGGGAATAAGGATCCTACTACAAAAGCTCCATGTGTCAATGTAGGATATGGGTAACTTAAACCTTGTTAAGGAATCAATTCTGGCTTACCATAATGGCGAACCATAGTGAACAATATGGGTTTCTTATTACAGACGGTACATTGAATAAACCTCCCCAACAAGAGCCCAGAATGTGAATAGACGACTTCCTCTAGGTGGTTTATGGGTTTCGGAATTTTGGTTCCATGAAATTCTTTACTCGCTCTGGTGCCCGACTTGCCAGGAGCAGCAAGAGCAGCGAGAATGGTGGGGCGAATATATGGCGGCCTACTACCGGGCCTTTAACCTGAACCTCGAGGGATCACTTCCTCAGAGGGAAGGAGAAGTGGTCGCAGCCATCCTGGTGACTTGGCTAGAAGGATTGCAGTCAGGGCTACAGGGTGTAGGGTTTATGGGTTTAGGGTTTATGGGTTTAGGGTATAGGGTTTAGCGTTTATAAGGGTTACACTACGGGTTTCTATCAGGCCTTTCTATTTCATAGAGAGCTGTCTCGATTTTCGGATGTATGGGCCCCTTGTGGTGAAATCTTGGGCAGGTCCCATCACACTCCTTTGAGCCGGAAGTAGGAGGTAGGCAATCCGTATGATTCCTGACCCTAACCCTGAACCCTAAACACCCTAGAATTCCTGACCCGAAGGTGATCGTGGGGCTCTTGGTGATGAAGTCCTATGTGATCGGCTCCTTCTTTAAGCTCCAGCAATCGCAGAAGGCACTGGAAATGGAAGTATCCAGTCTCATGGACGCCTACCTTGCAAAGGTTAGGGTTTAGGGTAGTGGAACGTCTATCGCAGCAGCAACCCAAGCAACAGCATCACCACCATCAACACCAGCATTGAACAACAGCCAGATCAACCCCAACGGCTAGCGGGACTCACTAGCTCCGTATACCTTTGCTCACACATGTTAAACACCCTCAAACTTGGTTTTCACTCTTGAAGGCCATGGGTAGAGAAAAGTTGGTTTAGAAGCAAGGAGACGAGGCTTCAGAAATTGATTCTAGCCCACCAATGCTATCTACAAGCCGCTTTTGCATGCTTAAAATCTGAGCCCTGCACCCGACACCCTAATAATAGACTGCTGGAAAAAAACCTGGACAAACCAGCAGAAACGTAAACCTTAAACCCCCAACCCAGAACCCTGCACCCCTCAACCCCGATCCCTTAAGTGGGCCCTTGCGCGAACCCCAAACCCCAAACCTTGCACCAAATGGCCCGAAACCATAAAAAACCCAAAACCCCTGAAAACCCTAGAAACCTTAAAACCCACTAAAACACCTAAAAACCTTGGAAACCCTAAAAACCTTCAAAACCCTAAACCCTAAACACCCTAAAAAAAAACACTATAACCCCTAAAATCCCAAAACACCCTAAACCCCCTAAGAACCCTAAACCTTAAAAATCCTAAACCCTCTTAGAACCCCTATGGATCCCTTTAACAGAAACCCTTTAAAATGGCCCGGAAAATCGAGGATAAGGCCGAGCTGGTTTGTACAGCGCTCGACCTTCCTCCGAGCATTCGCAACTTGGGTTCTCTGAAGTCGAAAGCTTTGCGGATTAGGGTTTAGGGATTAGGGTTTAGGATTTAGGGGTTTAGGGTTTATAGGCATCGGTTTGGCTATAACTCCAAATTTCCCTTTGTTTAGTACAGAGTCCTAATCACATATATTTTTGGTGGTTGGTGAAATCGATACCTAGTTTAGGGCTTACGGGTTTAGGGTTTTAAGGGTTCTGGGTTTAGGGTTTAGGATGGTTTCCTACAGTCAGATGTAACCTTGGAAGTGCTCTTGGGGTTCGAAGTATAAGGTTTTGACCCGAAGTACTTTAAAGGGGCCCCAATGAAGGGGGGTATTCATTAGGCGTCTACGTTGGGGGCCGAGGGCTTTCAGGGTTTATGTAGGGCTAAGGGTTTATGGGGTTTAGGATGTAAGGTAAGGTTTAGGGTTTAGCGGTTCAGGGTTTAAGGGTTTAGGGTTTAAGGGTTTCTGGGGGTTTAGGATGTAAGCTAAGGGCCTTAACAAGTGGAAAAAAGTGATTCAGTGTAATAAGATTAGGGTCATAAGTTCTTACAGCCCCACGGTGAAAACAGGGTTTTGATTAATATTTTGGTATAGCTGATGGTTGTATGGGCTGCAACGCGACGCTTTGCTAATAATTCAGGCCACTCTATCGCTTTCATTGGGTAACATGTCTAGGGTCTGATAGTTGTTTGTTCAGGGTGGGTTCTGACACTGAGGAGTCTCGTTGTTGCCTATTGCCGGGATTACACGAACCCATACGAACTCTAAACAATAACACTGTGTTTGGGATCCTATTGTGGTGTTCCTCCTTCTCTGGCGCTACCAATTCTGGACTCTAAATCATGGATGGTGAAGTCGCTACTATAGGAGTCTGTATAAATAGCAAGAGCATCCCTGATGGCCTTATGGTCCTCGTATAATCATAGTACAACAGGCCCAAAACCCTATTCTAAGTTATTGAGGCCTCTTTATTAGGCTTCGACAGGGAGGTTTGGTTTGAGACTTGGGGGGGGGGGGTATTATCAAACCTGGGATCCCTTCTAGGGATCCTTTTGTAGGATCTGTTGGGGTCCCCATGTGCTGGAACCCTTAGGTTTGTCCGTTCTTGACACTGTTGCCTGCTATGCGCTGTTAACGAACATAAACTCTATACTCCAGCACCCTCTCCCTCTCTTTCTAGATCTCACTCTCTCTCCCTCCCCCTTCTCCTTTCGAGACTAAACCCTAAGTCCTAAACCCCTGAACCCGAAATCCTAAATCTGCGACCCTATACCCTTCGATTCGTTACAGAAGGAGTTACGGTAAAATCCAACCTCCTGGTCTTGTTGCGGTGCTTGCCTGGATGCCGTACCGTAAGCCCCAAACCCTAAGCCCTAAACCCTGAGCCCTAAACCCCAAACCCTAAGCCCTAAACCTTGAAGCAAGGCAAGTCTATTCGGCAGTACTGCCTCTTCCAATGGTCGAAAGCCAGGGATGTCGGCAACAGGGATGTGCCTCGGTATGGGACTTCGCAGGGGTTTGTACAATGGCTCTAAATGCTTTGATACGATTCCCTGTGGCTTTCTGCTGAGGGGAAGCATGGGAGTTTCCGAAAATTCGGGGTCCCTTTTTTCGGAGTCCTTTTTCAGGATCCTACTATTTAGGGTACTATATTAGGGCCCCCTATTTTCGGACACTCCCGGGGTGGAGGGTGGAAGAAGGGTCTCCTTGCCGAAGCTGCTTCGAGTCGGTACTCGGGGTACGAGAAAGTCGTAGTAGTAGGAGGAGGAGGAGAAGATCCCAACAGCTAACCTGTAGTTCCCCTAGGATGCTGCAAAAGTAAGTTAGTAGGAAAAGGGTGCCCTTATCCCTCAACCCTAGACAGGCGACTGGGGAACCTAGGTGGTGTTGAAGACATTCCAGCCCGACCTCCAGAAGAAGACCATGGAACAGCTCTATCTGCCACTGGGTCTCTTCAGGGTTTAGGGTTCAGGGTTTAGTGTTTAGGGTTTAGGGTTTTTGATTAGGGCTGGGGGGTTTAGGGTTTAGGTCTCTTCAGGGTGTAGGGATAAGGGCTTAGGGGGTTTAGGGTTTAGGTCTCTTCAGGGTTTATGGATCAGGGCTTAGGGATGAAGCATTGGGATTTAGGGTTCAGGTTTTGTAGGTTTCTGTTTTTGTTTACACCATGGCTTGTTGGAGATTTTCTTGGTTTGTGACTAAGTATGTTCAATGTCTTTTTTCGTAGGGTTGCATAATGCAGTAACATGAACTCAGGCCAGTGATACAGGCGAATGAGTGGTTGCTCAGTGGGGTTTCGGCCGAGTTCACACTCCAGCTGTGCAATCAACTGGAGCTCGTCATGTTGCTTCCTTCTGAGATGCACATCGGCTCTTCTCCATCATGTTTTGTTTTGCCTTTGCACAGTATAGTATAGTCTTAAGGAGGAGCAGATATCAGAGTTTCAGTTGGCCTGTCAGAAGAGCTGAGGCTGTTTGTGGAGCATGATGCGCCACAGGATCTTAGCTTCCTGGACACAGGCACCTTGATGCTTACACGGCAGGAGCAGTTGATTCGATACGTGCGCAGCGACCGGCCAAACGAGACCACTGTGGTGGGCGAGGTGGCTTTCCTGCTAGACATGCCGCACCTGTACTCGGTTCGTTCCCGTGCTGGCGTGGAATCCAGCGTCCTGCGCGTCTCCAAGAAGGCCTTTGACAAACTAATGCTGCACCTGGACACAGACCAAGATCCTCATAGCTGACTTGGTAAACTTGACAGTTTTGGGGTTTCTTCAACACCCTCAACAACTGAAAATTGAAGCCTGTTGCTCTTATGAAGTCTAAGGATCAGCTGATGCAAAATGCGGCGCAGTCTATGCAGCTGACTCTCAGTGGAACCGATGCCAAGCGGGAGTATCTCACCGACGGCCACGACGATACAGAGCTCTTCGTTCAGATGCGGGAGGCCCCTGCCGAAGATCCTACACTAATTGCCGTAGACCCTAAACCCCTCTAGATCCCTTATAGAACCCCTTAAGGATCCCTTATAGAGCCCTTAACCCCCTTGCTCAGAAACCTCTTGCGTCCCAAACAAGAGGGTTTCTAGCAAGCACACTCCAAGAAGCAGCGCTTGGCCTGAATTAGCGCCCCTTCTATGTAAGGTGCAGGTTTAGTAGGGTCAGCCCATAGGGTTAAGATTTTGGGACCCAAGGCAGGAAATATAGGGAAATGTTAGATCAGACCTCCTGAGATCTCCTGAGCATCAAACTTGAGCCATCTCTGGCTGCGGGCATGGTGACGAAGCGTTGGCACATCTCCAAGGGCTTTTTTGAACTTGTAAGGCCAATGGTGGCAAAGCCTCAATGCAGCCTCAATCCTAAGCCCCAAACCCTAAACCTAAAGCATAATTCTAAGACCTAAACTCAAGAGGGCTTGGCTGGGGGTTTAGATTTTAGGGTGCCGGGTTTTTGGTTTAGCGAGCTTGTTGCAATTTTGACTCACTGACGAAACTGCGAAGGGTTTTTGAACAGACACGGTTCGGAACAATTGAACATAGAATCCCATTGTGGTCCGTGTTAGGTGCCGCGGTAAAGTTATAGTGCAATATACCCCAAAACGGCATTTATCAAGGCGGAATCCGATAATCCTAAACCCTCAACCCTAAACGAAACCGCAAACAGGAAACCACAGTCCATCCACAAGGGCCTCACGAATCGAGATGTGACCTACGACGTCATAAGATTTAGGGTTGTAGGACTATAGGATTTTAAGGTTTGGGTTTAGGGTTTTCGCGATTCTTCCGTGGTTTCTGCATGCCATCATCGTCCACCGTCCTGCCATACACCCTGGTACTGTGGGCCGTTATCGTGAAATAGGGTCCCCTAACTTCTGCTGAACCGCTGCAATGGCACTAGGACACCTATTTAACACCGTGTATGGCTTATACAAATCTCGAACCCTTAACCATCAACCATTTTCCTGAATCCGAAACCCTTCTAGCAACCCTTGTAGTCCTTTTTGGAGTTGCCCTTGGAAATCCAGAAATCCCAGACCCTCGCCAGGCAGTCCGCTCGAAGCTGCTGAAACGCACGAGCCACTGGGACCTTCCTAGCAGACTCTGAGGTTCAGTTCCGGGTGTACCGTGGATCCCGTAACCGACGACCTCCGCTCGAATAAACAAGCTGTTAGTAACTGTTAGTAAGCCAGTGTCTCAGCCGATATCGTTTCAGGTCGGGACTGGGGACCTGTCGCGATTGTGGGGTGTGGGATAGCCTTAAGGCCACAAATCCCTTAACACTACACTTGCGCACCGTAACTGAACCCTTCACCCAGATAATATGGGGGCCTTAATAATTAGAATCGGGTTTTGGGGTATACTATAGTATAGTCCTATCAAGGAGCCCCCACAATAGCAAGGGTAATTATTCAGGCCCCTACATTAAGCTGCACTTGAGGCCTGCGCTTGTTTCTCATATGGTGGTTTCCGAAAATCAGGGGGTACCTTATTTGGGGGTCCTTATAAGAAGGATCCTACTATTTAGGGTACTATATTCATTTTCGGAAACTCTCATATCTGATAAAGAGGACTGTCAGAGCATGCTGACTAACTTGCATGCGCGGATTGTGAGCATTTTGTTCCAGCCTCGAGAAACCTGTAAAGTAGAACTTACTGGTGGTAAGACCTGCGTGCTCCTGAACCTGCATGAAGCCGGACTGACCTTGGAGGGTTCGCTGATAGAACTTGCCAACCTGTTACAGTTGTAGCCTTGCCGGTGGGTACCTTATTTTGGAGTCCTTATAATAGGGATCCTACTATTTAGGGTACTAGATTAGGGTCCCCTATTTTCGGAAACTCCCATATGGCCTTAACAATTGACATACCCTTGTAGACTTCTACAATCCCTGCTAAACCCTAAGCAACCCGAGCTTCAATAAAGGCCACATGAGCTCGGCCTTTATCCGGGCGGCTGCGGATGGCAACATAGATCAGGTCGAGCTCCTGCTGCCCGGCCTGAACTATTGTCAAGGATTTTGACTTAAGTTACCATCATAGAGATCTAGGAAATAGTATGGTTCCTTTATTATGGTAACTTAAATTGCTTAAATCCCTAGACCCTAAACCTTTTAAGCTCCCTAACAAGAACCCAGTATCAGTATAGGTCTTAGGGCCGCTAAAAGCTTTTTGGGGATTCGTTGAGGGTTGTTCAGGGCTTGCAAAGGTTCTACATGGTGTTTCAGAAGGGTGTGAGGTTCTCTAGGCTTTTATGTTTTTTTTTTTAATGGTTTAGGCTGTCAGAGATTTGCTTTCAGTTCATGGTTTACGGTTCGGGCTAAGGGTTTGATTGGGCCTGAACGCACAGCTCCAGGGTTTTAGCGACATAGGTCCTGTCTGTCTTCATGCCTATACACCAGAGAGAGAGAGAGAGCGAGAGCGGGAGAGAGAGAGAGAGAGCGGGAGAGAGAGAGACACATTTGTGCACACATTTACTGTGTGTATAATTATATACACATACATAGACATACATGTACACACGCATGGGCACTTACATAATGCTTATATGCGTACTATACGTACCACACCTTTGAATGCAGTTCATAGTGAGTTCCGAGACTCTGTCTTTGCATGTTCCAAACGCTCACATCCTTCGGCTCCGCTCTGGTGAAGACTTCGAACATTTAGGGTTCTGAGTTCAGGATGCATGGTTCCCAGAGACTCCAATGTCCCTTAATCAAGGAATATACCTGAAATCATATTAGGGATCCTACTATAATTTAGGCATATTCCCTAATTAAGGGATATTGGAGTCTCCGGGTGTACGTTTTGACAGTGAGGACGTAGGGTTCTGAGTTTAGGGTTTAGGGGTTAGGGGTTTAGGGGTTTAGGGGTTTAGGGTTTAGGGTTTGGGATTGAGGATTTAAGGGCTTTGGGAGTGAAGATTTGAGTTTCAGGGTTCAAAGTCAAAGCTTATGTTTGGGAGTGCACAGCACTATCATGATAACGATGCCCATTTTGCTAAAGTATGCTTATGTCATATGGGTGGTGTATTGCATTGTGGCACCCTGAACCGTTAACCCTAAATGCCCCCTAAACCTGAAATCACGAAAACTCATGGCAGACTCGAAGCCGCATTGCAGCGCTCAGGTTGCGAAAGCGAGTGCAGGTGAACACTACGAACTGCGACGGGCGCACCGCCATGCACTTGGCAGCAGCCGAAGGGCGGGAGCAGGCCGCCTGGATGTGGGATTTTAGGGTTTAGGGCCAGGGTGTTTAACAAGGTTGAGGTAATTTAAAGATTAGCGACGGATTGGTGGACAAGAGGTTTTTTGCTTCGGTTTTCAATTTCCGTGTCCCGGCTGGAGCTGCATTTATATATGAAGTTCCAAGAGCAGCTGGGATTTCAGTGGAAGTTTTGGAGGTTCAGTTTTATCATTATAGTATAATGGGCCCCCAAACCCTATTCTAATGATCAAGGCCCCTACATTAGGTGCTTCGGGCTCTACTGGTAACATAGAAACCTTGAGCCTTCAAGTAAGCTCTGGCACGCTTTGTCTGCCACAAAAACACAAAAGCCCCATCGCAACCCGGCAGGCAAATGTAGGGAAGACCAATGTCTTGAATGGGTAAGGCCAAGCATTTGCGAGCATGGCCCTAAACCCTAAACCCTGGCTGACGGCGATGTTTGGACGTTTAGGGTTTAGGGCTCTCATACCACACCATGGGAGTTGGAGGCTCAGGGTTTTCGGAGAGTGTTTTGGGGCTGAGGCTTCTTCATGGTTGTTTGGTGTTGGGAAGGTCGAACAGTGATTAATGGTATCTTCTTCTAGTTTCTAATTAGATTCAGCAAAAATCAAATATTCGAAGGTTTGCACAACCCCCCCCCCCCAACAAACCGTCAAACCCAAAACCCTACACCTACGACAGTAAACGCCTCAAGCCCTAAGCCTGGACCCCCCAGCTGCACAGGTGATGAAGCTGCTGATCGAAGCTGAGGGCAATGTGAACAAGCAGGCATCAGGGTGAGGGTCTAGCGCCTCAGACAGCTTCAGGTTAAAGGGTGCCTTAAAGGGATCTACAGGGTCGAAAGTGTAGGGTTCCATAAAGGGATCTCTTCCGTAAAGGGATCTATAGGGTTTGGGGTTTTGGGTTTCCTTATGATGGGATTTTCAGGGTCTATAGGGTTCCGGGTTCAGCGCTTAAGAGAGCTTGAGGTCTATAGCTGAGGTTTCAAGGGCTGTAGGGCTCCGGGGGTTTAGGGGTTTTAGGCTTGAGGGGCTTTAAGTAGGGGTTTAGCAGTTACTACAGTCTCCGGATGGCGGACCCTGTCGGCATGCGCGAGGACGAGCACTGTGCCAAAATTATGTTTCATGCATTATTGTGAGTGTTAAACACATACAGATACATATTCAGAGAATTGTGGTTGTTGCACTGATTCTTCACTACTCATTGCATCCAGAGGCGCTCGAGACGGTCATGTAGCCCCATTATCGTCAAGAGGGCCGCCCCCAAACATCGGGGTCCTTATACTAAGGATCCTACTATTTAGGGTGCTATATTAGGGTCCCCTACTTTCGGAAACTCATATATACAAGACACCTTCATTTGTAAGTAAGCCCCATGCCTAAAACCAGAAACACTAAAACCATATACTCTCAACTCTAAACCCTACGAGTTCACCAGCTTTCTGTCGTGCCCATAATAAGGACCTCATAAGGCCGATTTAAGGAAGTATAGTCCCCTACCCCCTCCCCCTTACCCCCCCCCCCTAAGGGTCCCTATGATTTCTGACAGGACCGGTGGAAAGGGTCCCCGCTGAAGGATGCAGTGCTGGGGAAATTCGTGGCTGTAACGGCGCCTTGGATGCTTGGGGCTTTGCGGTTTACATCCGAAGCCCGAAACGCTTTCTAAGTTAAGTTAGAGTTTAAGGTTGAGGGTTTGCGGCTTGAGGCTCGGATGTAATCATGTTCAGTTTTTGTCAGGGTTTGGTCTGGATTAAGGAGGCTTCAGCCATAGCCCAAAAAAATGCGTGCATGTTGGGGTTCTCTTCATGGTTTCCTTATTGAGTTGGGAAAGGTTAAAGTAGACCCGCTGGGTTTGAGGTAGGCTTCGGTTCGGGATCTAGCTTAAGGATTTGTGAAGTTTTGAGTTTGGGGCTCAACGGCTCAATCGCTTCATGGTATGATTGTGCATGCTGTGCTGGGATGCATACTTGCGCCGGCTGGATGACATCAAGCATGGCAAAAACAAATAGTTCAAAGCCACCGCAAGAGCACCGCGCTGCTGGCTTTCCACGCGCAGCCGAGGACAAAACCCCGATTGACCTAATGCCCGAAACCTGAAGCCCTGCTCTCCAACACTAAAACCCCTAGAGCCCGAAACCTCTCGGACGGCAGGCCCAGAATCTTAAACCTGAAGGCTTCAGACCCTATAGTGAACCCCAGAAAGTTGGAACATGGATTTAGGATGATTAAAGCTGGGATCCCCTATACTTTACCTTAAGGGTATGAGGGCAATTGTGTTCCAACTTTCTGGCTTCTACTATAAACCCTGAACCTGAAACCCTTAGAATCGGTGCTGCTAAGGAGCTGTTGGTGGAGCAGCAGGCAGACCTGAATTTAGACGACCCGGCACTTTGGAGCGATTTGTTTAGGGTCCTTCGAGAGCTATAGAACGGTCTTCGACGGTTTACAGGTTGATATGGCTCTATGAGCTCGGGGTACAGGGGCTGTCGGGTTTAGGATTTAAGATTCAGGGCGTCGGGGTTGGAGGGTTTGCGGCACTGAAGCCTGTAGACGATTGAGTATGGGCAGAGGGCAGCAGGTAGAAAAACCGTTAGCCAAGAACCCTGAACCCCAATAACATTAGCATCCTTTTGTATAGACCCCTAAACAAGGAACCCCGATTATATTGTGCTGACAGCCCTCAGTGAACGGAGCCCCAGTCTGCAGAAAATATATACAGTTTAGGTCATAGGCTTATGTAGATTGCGAGTCTCCACCCTTATCTTTTAACGCCCCCACTTATAGTTACCTCCGAAATACAATTGGACCCTTCAATGTCCCGAAAGCCTGACACATAAAAGTCTAAGCCAGCCCTTCGGAATATGCGAAGTTGAGTCGCATAAGGCAACGGCTCTTTGTGACGCGGCAAGCAGTGGAAACCTCGTCGCTCTCAAGGAGCTGATAGAGGCTGCTTGCTGCATCTTGCGGTTTAGAGCGGCCCGTTGTTTAGGAGTGCTCTGAGAATGGATTCTAGGGAAGGGGTGTTAAGAACCCTTTACTTGTGGGGCCTGTAGGCGTTCTGTATACGGAGTTTTCTCAGTGTTTCTGGGGCTTGATGAGTTTCGAAGTCTTAAATACAAATCCCAAATCCGCGCAAAAGGTGAAATTTAGAGTTGAGGATCGACGCGCTTGTAGAGTCTGAGGCTAATATAGGGGCCTTCTTTGTTTAGTAGGGTGTTTGGGGTAAATTACAACTTATGATATGTATTCCTAAGGAATTGATACTTCTCCAGGCTTCTGGATTATGCGGCTTTAGAGCTTCAACTTTGGCTGGGGGAGCTGTTTGTGTGTAGCGTAGGGTGGCATGGCACCACCCGGCATCACCACTTTGCGTTGTGGGGGGTTTCGGGTAAAGGTACCCAAGAATGGCCCAAGATTTGTCAGACCATCGCATTGGGAGTAGTTTCAGCTTGACAGTTGCGCGAGCTCTAGAGAATATGTGGTTTAGGGTTTGCATGAGGGTTTGTGGTATAAGGCCCTCGGTGCAAGGGGGAATTTTCTAACCTCTTGAAAGCTAAAGCTCAAGCGCTCGGGTACGCCGACTCTTCAGTTACGGCATAGGGTTTAGGGTTTAGGGTTCAGGGTGTAGGGTTTAGGGTTCTGGGTTTAGGGTTTAGGGTTACCCAAATGCTGCAATCACACTAGAAGGAGCCAGATCTACGACGATTCCCCAGCGGCCAGGTGAACCCAAATCCTAAATCCCACACCCAAAGTCTGGGTCAGGTGAAGATTAACCCGGACTCCGGTGACTACGACCTCCGAACGCCGCTGCATCTCGCTGCGTCAGAGGGGAAACTGGAGGCCCGTGATGAGGGGCGGTAGCAATTATTAGTAGTCCTTGTTGTGGTATCGACGTCGTAGTCGTGGTAGTAGACTCAGTCATACTAGCATGCTGGTAGCAACTGCGGCAGAGACAGTAATATGCCACATTTCCAGAAAGAAGACTACACTTTTGATCGCAGCAGCCGCAACTGTTACAGTTCTTAGAACCTGCAACTGGTATGTTTACCAACACCACAAGAAGCATGATCTTTACCCTTTCCTGTTAATTCATCTCCGTCTCTTTTAGCATTTCGGCGCACCGCCGACCCCAAAGCCCAAAACCTAAACCCTAACCCATATTGTGGGTCGGTCTGCGACTTGCGAGGAGTCAAAACCCCGCTGCAATTGAAAACACAGCCCTAAGCCCCCGCCGAGCTGGGCCCTAAACCGGTTAAACCCTAAACCCTAGGTCCGAGTGTGAGCGCCGAAACCCTATAAACCCTAAACCAGTCAAACCCTAAACCCACCGAGCCAGGCCCTAAACCAGTTAATCCCTGAACCCAAAACCCTAAGCTATGGTTTCGTCCTTGCTAAGCAGGAGGGAAAAAGAGCCCTAAGCTAGTTAAAAGCCTAAACCCACCGGGCTGGGTCATCAGTTTTCTTTTGGAGTCCATGACCTAAACCCTAAACCCGAAAAGCCTGAACCCTAAGCCTAAACCGCAGCCCCGAGCCAGGTCATCAGTTTCCTTTTGGAGTCCAAGGCCAACCCCAACTTCAAAGACAGGCGCAACGGTTTTCGCCTCGAGGGAACTGGGATGTCCCATCATTTTGCCGGTTATTCCCGACATGTGGGGTCATAAAAAAACGATGTTAAGGGTTTTAACCGGTATATGGGGGTCTTGACCTTCGTAGAGTTCGGCTACAAGAACGGTTTTCGGATGGCGATGCTGCGTGCAGGGGCTTATGGCCTGGGCTTAGGGTTGGCAGCGCTACATTGATGGTGCCCGAAGTCACGGCAGAGCGCAAGCAAGTGATACGACGCAAGCAACAGGGCTCTTGTGATCACCGAACTTGTTCAGCCAGTTGGTGCAGTTTGCCGTAAACCCGAAGCCCTCCCCCCAAACCATTAAAACAGTTTTAAACATGAGCCCCCAGACCCCTAAGAGCTTGACCCAAGACTGGGGACCTCCCCTTGGCACCGGTCAGCCTTACCTCCCTACCTAAAGAACCTACCTGTTTAGGGTTCCTTGTCAATTAAATGATAGTTTGATGGTAGGTTGTTCAGGGTCTATATAGGTATGATTTATTGCACAAGTTGCTGCGGTATATTTTAAAGCATAGTACAGTATAGTATAGTATAGCATAGTATTCTTTGATGATAGTAGCATACCACAGTATACTATAGTGCTTGGATTTGCCTTCGCCGGCAGGTGGGGCGGGACCGCCCTGGAGGATGCAATTCAGACGCTTTGGCGGGTTTAGGGTTTAGGGCTTTGCCAGCCGGCATACACTAAACCCTAAACCCTAAATAAACCGTGCTTAAAAAGGCCTTTGCCAGCATTTTGGCATTCCGGCTCTTTGCGGCTCTCTGCCGGATCTAGGGTCCACCTGGAGCCTGAAGAGTTTTGGTAAGAAAGTAAACAAAAGCAACCCTAGAAAGATATTTTTCGGGTTCCGTTAGAATGTGGGGTTGTAGGTTTCGGGCTAGAGTGTAGGTTTCAGGCCATAGAACCGAGACGCTGATCTTGGTTTAAAGTTTCTAGTTGCCACTACAGAGTGAAGTCAGGAATGTGATGGCGATACGAAGGGATGTGGAGTGATTTTGCCGCTTGGGTAGGTCAAGTGCTTCGCAGCTTTCTCGATGAGTATAAGACGTCCTCGAGTCCCTGGTGTCATTGTGCTACTGTATAATATACGCCAGAACCCTGTTCCAATCATGGAAGCCCCTGTACCTAGACTGTAGAACTTTTACAGAAATGTTGTGATGAACCCTTAAGGAACCCAATTCTGACTATGACGCCAAAAACAAACGCTGCCAAACAAGAAGGTCGATGTAAGGGTCAGAATCATTAGGAACAGTAATAGTAGGATCCCCTTGTAGTCCCGGTGTGTTTATACCCTAACAGACCCCAAAGTGTATTTATTGATTAAGGGCCTGCCGGGCCGAAGCCAAAGACATGCAGTCTCCAATGGGATCCCTGATATACGGACCCTTGACCCCAAGGATTCATGTACCCAAATAGTATATACTTAGGCCTTAAAGTAGTCCCTATATTGATACTTCGGGGCCCAAGTATATACTATGTAGGCACATGGATCCTTTGGGTGACAAGGTGGCGCTGGGTTCCTGAAACTCTCATATGATGAGCGTGACGGAGCGAAAACACGAATGTGGCGACCATGGCGATCATAATCATGGTGGTCATAGGTGCTATTGAATTCGTGACGTATGCAGCAGATGTCTCAGCCCTGCTTCATGGAGCCCAGGAACAACCACACGGTTGTAGCGCAGCTGATCTTCTCGAAGCGAGGGCAACTGCGCCAGGACTTGTTCTCAGGCTTAGGGCCTAGGGCTTACCTTAACCCGGAAGAACCTACCGTTTTAAGGGCTTATACAAAGAACTCATATAATATGGAACCCGAAAAAGGTAGTTTATTCAGGGTTAAGGTAGGGTTCAGGATCCTAAGAATCCGCAGTTTTAGGGATTCAAGAGCTTGCTGGCTTTGGGGCTTGAAGGGCTATGCATGAAATGTAGATTTCGCAGATCTAGATTAATCTGTCTTTGGTTCGAGGATTCACGGTTCAGGGTCGCTTGAAGTCAGATCCAACTCACAAAACTGCTGTGGCCCAGGCACTTGAAGGCTTTAGCCGCCGACTTTAGTCCCCCCATAGACCATAGACCAACCTAAACCCCATGATGAGCCGGATCCGTTGGGTTGCTTAGCAGTCTGAGCTTTGGTCGAGATTTTGTCCCAGTCCGCGTTTATGGATTTAGGTCGGAATAGTGCCACCCCCCCTTCTAGACCCATAAAGGTCCTATAGAAGCTCTTGTAGTATGCCCCAAAACCACAGTTCCATGATTAAGGCCGCTAAAGTAGGTGTTCAGGGTGTGCGAAGTGACAGCAAGATGAAAAGCAGCTCCATCCTCGAGATCACTTTTGTAGGGTTCTGCTGGGGTTTATACGGCTCCTATGGGGGCGAAGAAAGGTGTTCTATGGTGTTTTTAAGTTGTCACAGCTTTATAGGGTTTTTATAACGGGCTTGAACATGTGGTTATAGTTTGCGGTTTAGGACTATACCCCAAAGCTCAGGCTATTGGTCCATGGTGTTAGTGTGTTCCAACTTGTGGTTAGCAGGGAATGGAAGAATGGTAGTAATAGTAGCTATAATTGTACCCCATTCCTCCATTCCCTACTAACCAAAGGTAAGTGTTGCCGCAGGAGCTGGCTGCCGGTTGGCTTTGTGATGCCGCTTCAGCGGGGAACATCGTCTCTTGCCTGTACGGGCAGAAGCGTTCTATTGGGGCTGTTTAGGGGCCGTGCTCATTAATAGGAACCGGAGTTTTCCCGAGTAGTATTCAGTCCGGATTCTGTGCGAACTGTTATCTCTTGAGCCCCTGAACGACTCCCCGCAATGCAGCAGGTTTTCAACCGGGACAAATGCGAAGGCCCAAGGTTCCCCCAGCCTCCAAGCACACACATAAGTGTGTGTATATGCGTGTACATATATATATAGGGTACTTATGTATGTATGTATGTATGTATGTATGTACGTATGTGTGCATGTATGTACATATGTGTGTTTGTGTGTGTCTGTGTGAGTGTATGTATGACATGTATGTATGTATGTATGTATGTGTGGATAGCCTACACATATTTGTATGTACACAACTGTCGATCGACCCACCTCTGTATTTGCTTGTCTACCTGTCTTTGTGTCGATCTTGTTTCACAGAAGTAGATCCGACTTTGATTATTGATGCGGTGTTTTGGCTTAGTAGCTGATTAGGTAACCCCTTTTTTTTGAGGTCTACATAATCCTACCATAATTGAAAAGGCTAACCATTTCTGGGCTGGGGTATTCAGCCCCTAAGTTGGTGTAGCCAGCCATTTCTTAGGTGAAGTTGCAGCAGCTGGCGGAGAACTCTGTGGATGCCCCTTGGCTGGTGGGTTCGCAGTCCGTCGGCCTTCGCCCGCGATCAGAATAATGGAACAGCGATCCTACACAGGTTTTTTTTTAATATCAACTGCTTTGAAGTGCCCTTGTTCCGTAGGCCTCCTTTGTGGAAACAGGATCAAGGAATGTTACTGGTTTGGGGTTTTGGGGGAATTAACCCTAAACCCTGAAGCCTTCGGACCTACAGGTGACTTAGTAGCTGAGTGGATACACTTTACACTTTTGGGGATAGTATTACCCGCTATAAAACTAAAAGTGTACACTTTTTGGGGCTTCTGAACTCAGCAACTAAGGTGAACTTGGCAGATTACGACAGCCGTACTGCCCTGCACTTGGCGTCCACGGAGGGCCAGTTGCTGGCCGTGAGCTTCCTTCTCGGCTGCTCTGCTTGGAATTAGGATTTCCCTGCTTGTCCAGTTGAACTTTTGTTTTAGAGGTTCAACGTAAGTAGGTTCTAGTACTCTAGTACCCAGAGACTCCAATATCCCTTAATTAAGGAATACACCTTAAATTATGGTAGGATCCCTAATATGATTTAAGGTATATTCCTTAATTCAGGGATATTGGAGTCTCTGGGTAGGTGGAGGTATAAACTCGAGAAACAGAGCGGACCAAAGTGTCAGATTGGGGGGTCTCCTGTGGCTGGCACTGTTGAGGCGGCGGCGGTTTAGGGTTTAGGGTTTAGAGTTTGGGGTGGGTGATGGTGGTCGTGAAGCAGGCTGTGAAGCTGATGCTGCTAGTGCTGAGTCATAAGCTTGGTCGTTCGTGGTACTTCATCTATGTTGTTTTCCGCGGCCCATCGCAGCTTCCACTCTGTGCAGTGGCTGCAGCGCTGCAGAATGTCTGTTCAGACAGAAGTTCAGCCATCTCTTCCTGGCATGCCGTTGCTGCTCCAGTGCCAGTGTTTATCATCCCCCCCCCCCCACCGTGCCTTGAAGGGGCCGAGTCTTACTATGGTTCCTACACAGGCTACACATTACACAGGGATGTAGACCCTTGCTTGCTAAAACTAGGCTAAAACCCTTGTTCCCTGAAGCCGGAAGACCAGGACCCCAACTACAATCACCATACAGGGGAGAGCTGCCCTCATCGTGACTTGCTAATCTCGAGTCCCCGCGCAGCTGTCAACGGCGTGCCATGTGGGTGACAAAAAATACAGGGAAGAGGCCTAAACCCTAAACCCTAAACCATTACGCGTCAGGCCCGGTCCCCGCCACAAACGTAGCTACTGGCAGTTTAAGGTCACCCGAGCTGTACCCCTAAGGCTCAACATATGGGAGTTTCCGAAAATTAGGTACCTTATTTTAATTTTGGGGTCATTATAATAAGGATTCTGCTGTTTACGATGCTATATCAGGGTCCCCTATTTTCGGAAATTCCCATAAAGCCCAAAAAGCTCATCTAGCATGGTATTTTCTTTGGGCCCAAAAGCCTTGTTGTATCAGGACCTAGAGCCGTAATGGAAGGACAAGCCTTGACCCGGCGGTTCAACGTAAAAAGCTGGGATGTGGCAGTGCACCTATAGTCTCCATTGTAGTTCCTTTTTTGGGTAACCAAAAACTATACCATAGGATTTATAATCATAAAACTGGTTAACCAAAAAATCAGTGCTTCTGGTGGCGCAAGCTTCTTCATCTTGTATGTAGCCCGCACCGATCAGCACAAGTGCTCATGGGCTACGTTTCTTCACAAACAGAACAAAGTGCGCAAGTTCCTTGCTCTTGCAACTGGACTAGAATAGGATTCCTCGAGGTTCCTTATCATAGTTCTAGTATTGCACCCTGCCCTCCCAAACACTGAGCTCGAGGAACCGCGCGGGCAAATAGCTCCCCGCAAGACCGATGGCAGTCTACGCCCTTGCAGGCTCGTGACATGACGTGGGAGTTTCCCAAAACCGTATTTTGGGGTCCTTATAATAAGGATCCTACTATTTAGGGTGTCCCCTATTTTCGGAAACTCGCATGTAGGGGTCTTGATAATTGGACTAGTAAATTATGGGGGGTTCCCTGGTAAGGTTTTAATTCGCTCTTAGCAAGCTAGTGAGTTCTGCTGCCATCCCCGAACTTGCAAGCCAGACCTAAAGGTTATAGGGTGGGGGTTTGGGTTCAAGTTTACCTACAGTCTCCATTGCAGTTCCTTTTTTTGGTTAGCCAGTTTTATGGGTAGGATCCTATGGTATAGTTTGTGGTTAACCAAAAAAAGGATCTACAATGGAGACTATATAGGTCCTATAGGTAGAACCTGGGGGTTTACCAGCACCCCCCAACTACCCCTCTATCATACACTAAATACCCACTATTCAGGACTATAAGCGCTCTACTACAGGGTACTTGGGGGGCGCTGGTAGGGGTTCAAGTTTAAAACAGGTCAGTCGCCCTGGTCCTGCTCAGCAAGCCCAAGAACCCTTAGTTAAGGAACATACCTCATCTCTCATTCATGTGAAATCCTCTGAAGGATGAAATCTAGCCTTTGCTACATGAATGTGTCAGAGCATCCAAGTAGCCATACTGAATTCCTCTTGGAAGCATTTAGGGTCCTGGTTTAGAGTTTAGGGTCTCGCAGGCAGGGTCCGATTAGGCTTCGCCATCCGAAAAAGATAGTCGTGCACCTGCCCTAATATGTCTGCCCCCAGAACATTACTCTGATTGTTCTTGCTGTTGATTAGGTCATTCCACCCCCCACAGCTGTCATTGTCACTGACCCCTAAACCTTTAAAACCTGTAGGTATACACCCTAAGACATTAAAAGGATGCCATTCGCGCCGGCCACGTCCACTGCGCACGGCTTTTGGCGTTTGCGGGAGCTGCGCTTGGTGACAGCGCAACGGACGAAGACCGGAATCAGTTGCGCAACGCGGCAGAATGCCGAAAGACAGTTTAAGGTTTGAGGGTTTGTCTCTGTAACAAGGGTTTCAAGTTTTGGTCTGTGGGGGCGCGGTACGCTTCCCGGGTTTGCTTGAAATCGAGCCTTTACCCCACCATGTTGTCCTGATTGCAATCCTCCTCAGTGAAGTAGCCCCTTTACCTACACCCTATAGTAGAAGCAGAAAGTTGGAACATCAATACCCTCATGCCCTTAAGGTAAAGTTTAGGGGATCCTAGCACCAATCCTCCTAAACCCATGTTCCAACTTTCTGGGGTTCACTGTAGCTCTTTCAGGCCTGTAGAGCCCCTTGAATTCAAAAGATTGGACGCAAGCCGGAAATCCAAAAGCTCCGCCACTGCAAGGTGACCTTTATGCCGAAGACATGGCCTCGAGTTCCAACTGGGGCCACATCCAGGCCGAGTTTAGGAACATGGTGCTTGAGGGTTAGGGCTTAAGGTTTATAGAGGGTTTGTAGTGGTGCATATGTAGAGTTGGGCGGTTGTGCTCGGGCCACATCGCCAAGTGCGTCATTTTTTTACGGTAAGTGTTCTTAGGTTCGAGATTCTACCGTAGGCAGTGCTTCAAGGTGTTTTTTACTAACAGAATTCCAACAGGGTCAAGTACCCGTTCTAAAGTCCTAATAACACCCCTTTTACTTCCCTAAATTTTTTTGCAAGAGTAGAAGATCTCGATACGACCGTATATAAAGGCCCTTAAACAGACCTTAGGAAGCCCTAGCGCATCTCTAGGTCTTTCAGCGACGGATGACCGAATTGCAGCAACGCGTGGCACGCTTGCTGGTAGCAGCCCCCTGTTTGCACCGAGGGTTTGGAGTTGAGGGCTGGGATTGACTAGACAGCCCCTATTGTTGTATAAGAAAGCAACCTGCAAAACATGCAGCTTGATTGAGACTCTAGAGTTTAGGTTTCAGGATTCTCCGCTCGAAATTGGGCCCGCATTTTGTTAGAGTTTGCCAATTAGGAGGAGAACTGGCTCTGCACCAAGCAGTATCCTCACGTCAGGGATCAAGCAGCCTAGTGAGTAGGGTAGGCTTTACCACGTCGAAGTTTTAGGCTTTAGGGTGAGCAGGTTTTCAGGATGTAGGGTGCAGGATTAAGGGTTGTAGGTTTTCAATGGGCGGCGAGTATCTTACTAGTGGTTATCCTATTGGCAGACCTACAACCGGCATGAAGACGGTGACCATGTGGAGGGTTGGAAGGCTTAGACCCTGAACCCTGAACCCTAAACCCTGTTTGTAGGTAGGTCAGAAGTGGCAGGAGGACCCTACCTGGGCTTGTCCTACTTACGTCTCTCTTTCGGCCTATTGGCAGACGCCGGAACCTAAGCCCTGAAACCCTTCGGAAGCCATGAAAGTGGACCTTAAAGTAGCCTATAGGAGCGCATATAAGAACCAATAGAGAAGCTCCAATCCCACAGGGTTCAAAGTACCCATATACTTCAAAGTAGGGTTTCGAAAATAGGAACCACTATCATGATTTGGTGAGTATCCCCTGCATAGCTACTCAGGTCCCTGTGGGAAGCTCCAACCGGAACCGAGGTGCTCAAAGGGAGGGCGCGGCCGGAGGTCTTCGACGCTGAAGCTTCGGCCCGATTCAATCGGCAGCTGATCGGCGCTGTGTCTCGTCTACAGTTCAGTTTAGGGGTTTAGGGTTTACGTGCATCCTTTGAAGTCATACCTGATGAGTGGCACGGCAGACTTGAAGGTTTGCTCTAGGCTCTCATTCAGTTCCCAGCAGAGGCTTTGCAGGCTGGATGCAAAAACAAAGGGTTTACGGGCTTGGCTTGCTGTGGAAGTAAGCTGTGCTAGCCTCGGCTTCTGCACAGGTTCAAAGAAGGGTTTACGGGTTTGGGGGTATGTGCGCTGCAGCCCCTGCTCCCAAAAGGGTCTACGGTTTAGGGCGCAGGGCACATATTTTCAGGATCGGGGGACTTAGTGATATTGTTAGAGTTACGGCTTGAAGTATTCTAAGTAGGGCTCTCTCGCTTGTAACACTACTTGCTAAGTCGGTAAGTCGCCTGGCCTCCAGGTACTGTACGTGTTGAGGGTGTTTGGGGCTGGGTTTCAGGTTGTAGCTACGGTTTAACAGGTTGCAGTGGCAAGCTTGAGATGGCTCCATATAGAACCCTTATCAAAGCCTGTAAACCCCTTATAGGACCCCTTATAGAGGAGCCCTTTTGAACCCAAGGATAGGCCCTTATAGATTCCTTAGCCCCAAAAAGGTGAGCCTGGGCCTGTCGGGCTGATGTTTCAACTGTAAGCGCCTAATGTAGGAACCTGATTAAGAAACCTTGGGCTTTTATTAGGGTTCTTAATATGACTCCTACTTATAGGCCCAGGGTTGCTTAATCGGGTCCTACAGTAAGCCTTTGTGCTGCAGTGGTCATGTACAACAGGAACTGGCTGCAAATCCGATTGAACACAAGCCTGAACACTCAACTGGGCTTTGGAGTACCATACTTTAATACTTTTTCTTAAAGGAACCATTATGAAACAAAAGTTTATACTTTTTTCTCCCTGGTTACTTAAAAGCGCAGTCAACACTACCAACTTTCAACCCAAACACCCTAATCGGTCCCAACTGGACTCTGGGGACAATGCTTCCGGTCGTGTAGTTTGTTGTCCTGAGCAGACGGTTGCCGTCTCTTTCTTGTCGGCATACAGTGCCAAACATGACTGTAAAACTGTCCGGACGGTAGACTGCCAAAACGCGATAGAAAGCGGTTTAGGGTTTAGGGTTTAGGAAAGAACCAGCACCAAACTCCCTGCCTCCTCACACGTGTGGACGAGAAGGTTTTGCGCCAGTGTCCGCAAATTGCAGAGCAAATGGCCTCTTTCCTGCATGGCGTGGTAGGTACAACGCAACCCATGAGTTTAGAGATTCGGGGCTTCGTGCTTTAGGATTTAGGGGCTGGAGGTTTTAGAAATTTAGGACTCATTGGGTTTTCGGGCTTAAAGAATGCAACTTGCATGAGGTTGAGTTCGCAAGTGGTTGTACATTAGTAGCAGAGGAAGTAACCTTTACTCTTTTTTGTTGGGAGGGGGGGGGGCGGTACTAGCACTCCTATATAAACCCAAAGGTTGGCCTTTGTTTTATGATACAAGGCACACATCCTTGAAAATGAGCATATCCAGTGCTGTAGCGGTTGGGACTGAGCACTTGTTAAGTTGCTTATTCCTGCAGAACTCTTACAAGCACATCACCCCGTGAGAGGCCTTTGTCATCAGAACAACCAGCCATTCTTGGTGCTACGTTTGCTACATTTTGCTGCTGCCCCCGGTGATGCTGTTGTCATTTTTTTGCAGCCATGCATACGGCTTATTATATAGTATTGACATCAATCAACGTTTCTGCGAACAGGTAAGTGAGCCATCAACATCTGACCATACAAACAAAAGACACAGCGGTGCCTTAACATATGGGAGTTTCCGGAAACAGGGGACCCTAGTATAGTACCTTAAAAAGTAGGGTCCTTATTATTAGAACACCAAAAAGGTACCCTTAATTTTCCGAAACTCCCATATAGAGGTTGGAAATCCATAGCAGCACTGGCGGGGCAGGATCGTACTTTTGCGGAGAGTTCTGCGCTTCGACGTTTCGGACGTGTAGGTGGCCCATTCTGAGTGGCTGAGTAGGTAACCTTTAACCTTTTGGGGTTTATATAGGGTTTAGGGGGTCTATATGATTCTACCATAACGGAAAAGGCAACCTCTTCTGGGCTAGGGTACACAGCCCCTAAGCATTTGGAATTGCAAGTATAGGCAGATCCGAAATCCATCTTGCCCTGCAGCAATTATAGCCCCGAAAATGGCCAATGTGCTTTATGTAGGTCCCTCGATGCTAGCCGAACGGCGAGACTGCGGAACCGTGAGTGCACATGCCTTGAGCTCCAACTCCAAAGCCTCGAAAACCCTCTGGGGTTCGAAGCCCTCCTATCAAGAAGTCCGCATGTATACGTGGAACCCCCACTAACAATATGGGAATTTCCGGAAATAGGGGACCCCAATATAGTACCCTAAATAGGAGGATCCTATTTATAAGGACCCTAAAATAAGGTACCCCCCTATTTTCGGAAACCCCCATATCTCGCAGCTCGAAGCCTCGTGAATTTCAATGATAGGGTTTAGGGTTTTAGGGTTTAAAGTTTATAGGGTTTAGGATGGATGCATCCAGCGCAGCGACAAACGTCATCTTTCTTGTTTACTAAAGTTCACTTTCTTCGTCTTTTTTCAACGATTTCAAACACAACCTTGAAGTCATGTGCAAGATATTGACAGAAAGCCTGAACCCTACACCCTGAACCCTAAACCCTGAACCTGAACCTCGAACCATATGCCTCCCCTGGATTGTCCGAGTGTGAGCGCCGAAACCCTGAAGCCTAAACACTCCGTGTGCAATCAGATGTTCATCCAAGTTACCCTGCAATGCGGGCTCTGTCCTTGCTAGGTAGGAGGAAAAAAACACTCCGCCCCTAAACCCTAAACCCTGTGCATCTGAACCTGACTCAGGTCAGCTGCTTGTAGTCCGACTGCGAACCAAGAACCTCGTCTGGCTGTGTCCGAGTTGCGAGAGCGTAAACCCTAAACCCTAAACCGCCGAGGTTGGCATGTCGAATCTCCTTCGCCGACTCAATGCGAGCGCCATCGCCCCGATGTCCTCCTTCCTTGCTCTGCTCCAGGAGTTACGACCCAGGGGGTTATTTTTGGGTTTAGGGTTTAGGGTTTAGGGTTTCGGGTTTAGGGGTTTAGGGGTTTAGGGTTTAGGGTTTAGGGTTTTAGGGGTTTAGGGGTTTAGGGTTTAGGGGTTTAGGGGGTTGATTGGGTTTAGGGTTAAGGATTTGAGGGTTTAGGCGTTCAGGGTTTGGGGGTTCAGGGTTTAGGGAGCTCAAGCCCAGTAGCAAAAAAGGAGGTGGCTTAGGGATACTTGAGGGCGAGTATACTGGATTAATTGCTATGTTTTGGTGACAGTGTTCGTTGCTAATTTTAGGCGACACAATGAGAATTTTAGAGCACTAGCAGCACCAACCCAAAACCCTACACCCTTGAGGGGTTTAGCGTTGTAGTGCTAAGCTTTTCGGCTTTTGTGCGTGAGGCGCTGAGGTGGTTTCTTGGCCTTGCAAGGCTGTTCAGTTTTTTTTTTTTTTGGGGGGGGGGTCGCGTTGCGCGTCCATACCCCAAGATAGCTCCTGTTTTGGGTTATATTCCTAAGTATACAACGCGTCAAACCAGAGAGGAGCTACAATGGATCGAGACCATAGATGGGGTTGGTAGGTGGTCGCGGAGCAACATCAGACCCGAAGCAACAAACATTTCTCCTATGCCCTCAACCCCTGAACTTCGAAAAGATCAAGCTTCAAGCACCGAGCACATACAAATGTTTGCCGGGACTTCCACGCGTTCACAGCCTCGAAAAGTGTTATGAGCGGGTGGGTCTCAGGTTCCGGAGGCTTTATGCGATGATGACTCTTGTGACTGGCGTACGGGTATTACCACGGTCGTCCGCACGACTGCGTTCATCCCTCCAAGCCAGCACTGCTGTCGCTGCGATTGTTACGGTTACGATTCCCGAAACCCTCCTAAACCCTCTAACCGTAGACCTCCCTAATATAGGGGCCGTAATAGTTAGCTATACTATTTTGGTAGTTCCTTATTGCAAATATAGTAGAATGGGCCCCAAAGCCCTATTCTAATTATTAACCGTTAATTAACGCCCCTGCATTCCCTTGGATCTCCTCACCCCTCACAGGACTGCATTGACTGCACGCAGGCCAGCAAGCGGCTTGGTTCTCTGAGGCGTCGTTGAAGTTTAAGCGCTAAGGATTTAGGGTTTCCAGGAGAGGTTTTGAACATTCAGGTTTGGGGTTTACGGGTTTAGGGTTCAGGGTTGACCTTGGGCGAAACATGCGGCGAAACGTTACTCCAGAGTCGCTTGCATACAATATGGTCTTCTGGTTTCGTCTTGTGTTCCTGAAAATCTTGCGGTTGGATCGTCCCGTTCGATGACCAGAAAGAGACCCGATAACGATGAAGCTCGCCAACCCACAAGGAATCCGGAGTACCCTAAGCCCTTTGAACCCGAATTCAACGCACCCTGCTCTGAAAATTTCATAGCTTGCATAGCACATGTGCGAGAATAAGGTTGAAGAGACAATCTAAAGTCGAGGCCTTAAACCTTTAGCTTTCGCAAGTTCAGTCAGAACGGCTTGCTTTGCGCTAAAAAGGGCTCGTCGTTAAATTTAAGTCTGAATGCGGGTACTTGCTTCTGGCTGAAACCCTCTGCGCCACGGTCAAACTCCAGACATGTTCTGACCCCTAGCTTTCAGACTAGAAATCCAAAGCCGGAAAGTGACAGCGCAAAAGGGCCTTTTCTGCTTCAGGTGTGGGTTGCAGGGTCTTGGGTAGGGTAAACCTGAACGATCCATCGTCTTCAACCAGAAGGTACCATACCGTCGGAGCCCTGTGCTACAAACCTCAGGGTGGAGAGAGTTCAGTGGATGTCGTTATTCAATGCTGCACACATGCCCATAAGCAACACATCAACTGTCGGCTCTACCATGGAAGATAGCTGCTGTGCTGGCAGCAGGCATGTAGAAACATTGATGACGCAAGTCAACCCTAAACCCTAAACCCCAACCACCAAGAAGCCATTCATCTCAGGTGGTGGGCTTGGCACGACAAGCAGGGTCAAACCAGCCAGCGGCCGAGCAAAAAGCAAGACAAAGGCGGCCTGGCTGAAACACCCGCTTTGAGGGTGTCTTTGCGCTCCAGTGTGGGGTCTACAGTTGACTTCGTGGAGGTTTCGGGTGTCATTACGAATCCGGAGTTTTCATCTTCGAGGGTTTAAGGGTGTACCCAGAGACTCCAATATCCCTTTATTGAGGAATGTGCCTTAAATCATATTAGGGATCCTCCTATAATGTAAGGTACATTCCTTAATTAAGGGATATTGGAGTCTCTGCGTAGAGTGTAGAGCCTCGCGCGCAAGGCCTTGATGGATTCTTGGCTCAGGAGTGTCTCAGGGTTTCTTCGTCGGGTTTACGGTTGAAGCTTAAACCTCAGTTCAGCTGTGACTGCCGTATTAATTTGGGTCGGGGCATTGAGTAATGTAGAAACCTGATTAAGAAACCCTGGGCCTAGAACCCCAAAATAGTAGGGTTCATATAAAGAACCCTAATAAAGGCTCAAGGTTTCTTAATCAGGTTCCTACATTATGGCCTCATGCTGCATCACCCCAAACCCTAAACCATCAGGAAACAAGGAGGCAAAGCTGGACAAGTCGACTGGCATGGTGACAAAGCAACCTGGCACTTCAGTATAATGAAACGTAATGAAACGTTCTTAACATCAGTGTATTATGTAACATATGAAACCAGTAAGTAGAATGAAATTCAGTGTATTATGGCGACATAGGTTCTGACAGAATAATAATGGGAACCTATGATTAATAACCTCCCCCCGCCCTCCCCCCCCCGATTCGGAGCTTTTCNCCCCCCCCCCCCCCCCCCCCCCCCAGGGTAGCTCATGTTGTTTTTCTGTTTCGAGAGGTGCGCCCCCCCCAAATAATAATGTTGTTGGCCCAGCTCCTCGGTCGGGCCGATGCAGGGTCACACAGAGCCAAATAACGCATTTTAAGGCACCCAAAATGCTGTTTGGGCTTTCCCCTGCCCTCTTGCGATCTGGAAAATTGGGGGGTTGTTTTTGCTTATCAAGTTCTGATTAATTAACAAAATTGCATGTTAGATGAGGTCGGGTGCCCATGTCAAGGTCCCTCCCTTTCTTCTCGTGCGTGTGCTCTAAACCCTTCGGGATCCCTGCGCACTGCGTCACAAGATGGGGCCGATGGAGGTATTCAGAAAGCCAAAAACGCATTTTGAGGTATCCAAAATGCTCTTTTGGCTTTCCTCAGCCATTTTCCAAGCACTTTGTGACCCTCCATCGACCAGACCAAGGCTTCATAAGTCCCGAAGCCACAGAAACAATGCTGAGTTCAAAGCTCAGGTGGCCGTGGACTGTTTAGACAGTGGTTCTCTACACTGTTAGCATCACAAGATAGGTTTTCCAGTGTAGTTAAACAGCAAACATGTCGGTTTTGCACTGTTTGCGAAGGCCTGAGACGCTGAACGGCTTTAATGTGGCGGGGTTTTGGCAAGGTCCGGGGTCGGTGTCGCCCTCTTAAACTCCTCTCGCCCCTGCCTTTTTCTGGTTTCCTGATCCAGAGGTTGCGTCTTTAAACAAGGGGGCATTATTAACCCTAGGCTACCATTATAAAGAGTTTAAACCCCAGAGCCCTTGAAAGCATCTAGACCGTAAGCTGAATTCGGCCCAATGTCGACAGGCTTCTGGAACCGTAAACCAAACAAGCACAAGTAATTTCCAAAGTACAATAACCGACCAGGTCTCTCAGTCGTGCCCGTTTTGCACCTTTTTGCTTTGGGGTCTCCCTGTTGGAAACGAATAGGCGGAGGATACCGTTATGATTAGGGGGCTACTGAGGAACTTGGCTTCTGAACAAACCAAACAGGCGTGGATGTTCTGGTGCTTAGCATGTTAGTTTGCATTACCATAATAACAAGTAGACCACCTTATTTAGACTAATTTAGACCCCTATGATGCTAGCCTCCCGTAAGTTACTTAACAAGAACCCAGTCATGACATGACAACGTTACCCATAGGCCTCCTTTTTGGGATTACCTTATAGAATTCTAAATATGAACCCCAAAAAGGAACTAGTTTAGGGCCTATGGGTAAACAGTACACCTTAAGAGACTGTCAAGCCGTCTCGCACTCGAGGTTGATGGTCTCAACAATGGGAATTTGCTCCACCTTAGCCGCGACCCCGGCACTGGGTGACGGGTTTAGGGTTTGCAGGGGGGCCCTAAACCCTAAATCCCTAAACCCTAAACAGGTGTTGAGAAGTATGTGCCGTTGCGTGGGTTCGGAGCGCTGGGATTTCGGATTTGCAGTGATGTGAATGGGTGTGGTGTGGTGTGGCTTTGGCTTTCACTTGCAATTTAAGAAAAAGGGGCTGGTAGACATGTTGATTTGATTATGGGTCTGCGATGATAACACAAGGTTAAGGGTCTGTTAGTTACATAGCATGAGCTTGTGGGTTGAAGGCGCTCGTCGGGGAAGCAGGTTGACAATGTAGCAGCCTGAACATTTAGTGCTAATTGCTTGTCTTGAGAGTTCCTTTCCTTGTTGCTGAAACGTATGCTAAAGTCTGTTCTACAATTCTCAAGGCCCCCTGTAGTATACTGGTCAGTGTCGGTGTCAATGCGTGTTTTCACTGTTATGCTACTCTTCAAAAACAGCCCCAATTCGCATCGGTCAGAGCACCTTCTTTTCAGTTGATCGACTGCAGCATCATTCACTAGACTTCCCCAATGTAACTACAGTATAGTACATGCTCAGACCCTATACTAGTTATAAATATTCAGGCCCCTATCTTATAAGTGAATTCATACGGCCAGGCTCCTTCATCGCTAATGGTTCAGTATGCTGATACACTGGCATATCTGCTGGCAGCGCCATATGCTATTTACAACAAGGACCGTGTAGTGAGGTATAATGCCCTATACACCAAAGCCAGAAGTCCACAATCCTACATCACACCAGACCCCATACCCTAAATCTTAAACCTTGAACTGCAAATCCTACAACCTTAAATTAGTATGTCAACCCTAGCCTGTATATATTCCAGACAATCCACGTATTCAGACCTTAGTTCGCTTCAAAGGCTTCCAGACAAGCCGAGTTTCGAGTTCCCGATATTGCAGGTTACTGTTCGTCTAATTATTTCGGTATAGTATAGGCACCCATCGTATGAGCGACCGGGCTTCTAAGCCCTAAACCCTAAACCCTAAAACCCTAAAGCCCTAAAACCCTAGAACCCTAGAACCCTAAAGCCCTAAACCCTAAAACCCTAGAACCCTACAGCCCTAAACCTTCTACCCTCTGAAACCCCGGCACCCTTAATCGTGAAGCTGCAGGCACCAAAGCTCCGAGCCCGAACTTCCCAAATTCCAAACGCTACAACCTGAAGCGGTTTAGGGTTTAGGGCTTTAGGGTTTAGGCAAACCCAAGAACCTTGCGATTGCTTTTGCAAATCTGCGTCGCTCAGTCTGCCGCCTTGGCGAAAGCAGCGGCTTTGATCCAAGAGCGGGTCAACAAGACTGTCGAAGAACGGCAATTGAAGACGAAGGCAGATGCTGTACCTAAACCAGTTTTGCTTATTAGGAGGTTACCGTGGTAGTACCTTCAGGGCTTCTCGGGGATGTGGCCTCAGGGATGTAAGTTTAGGGTGTAGGGTTCGTACCCCAATTACGATTATGATTACAAATGTTCGCACAAGATAGTGCCATTGCGACTGTTCTTTTTCCATGATTGTTTAGTAATCGGCTTGTTCTTCAGTGAATTGCTAGGGTTACTAATATTAACATTGTCTTACTTACTATGCTTAACACTGTTACTATCATTAATGTTGTTGTTGATAAGTGTTTTTGATGTTATTTCGGTTGAAGTCTTGCCATGGACTGGCTGGATATCTGTAAGTAGCAAGGTCACCCGGTCAAACTGGCGTTTAGGGGCGGGGTCAGGGCTGACACTCTAAAGCCTAAGCCCCGTGATGATGAAGAGTGTACGGAACATACTGAGTATTCAAGAATCACGGTCCGTGAAGGTGAACAGGTTTACGTTGTTGGCTAATGGATTGCGCGGTCGAAGGCAGGATACCGTGTACCATGATACTGGTTGGTGGTGATGATCATGAAGATTCTGATCTGATGGTCGAGGCCTCTTTATCATAGGACCCGTAGTAACCATTGGAAGAACCCTTAAAGGAACCCCAGTCTCATTATCAAGACCTGTGTAGTAGTATGACCGCCATTGTTGTCTTCGTAGCTACTCTAAACCCTTTCGGCTCGCCTATTGCAGGTCTACGTGATCGACGATGAGTACCTGCTCCTTGCCTTCGATAAACGGCTTCTGTTTAGGATTCAGTTTAGGCAGGCGGAAGGTCGTGCTGCACGTTTAAAAAACACCGCACGTGTTCCAGAGTCTTCGGTGCATAACCCTAAACCCTATATAAACCCTAACCCTAAACCCTAAACCGGATCTGAGGGTCTACAGTAGGGGTTTCGGGTCACGTGCTGAAGCCCTCTGCCCGAACGTCTGAAATTCGAAGAGGACCCATGGAAGTCCTGGGTGACTCTAAGCCAGGAACCGCTATAGAAGCCCTGTAGAACTGCACTCGAATACTTCAGTCGGACATGCCCAAGGGTATCCATTTCCAGCTGAAGGGCAAGTGGCCACTTATTCACAGATGCCCTTGTTTCGGGGGTCATCAACCTTGCTCATCAACCCCACCGTGATCCGGCAATCGCAATTGCATGCAAGCAGCAGCCCCAAACCAGCAGTGCATGCCGAACCCCCCCATAGCTGTGGGGTTGGATCCCAGGTAGGCATGTCGAGGCTCCCTTGCCCAAACTGACTACCTCCAAGACCAACCAAAACTCAACAAAGCCTGAAGCAAAAGCAGCTAAAACTAAACCCCTAAATCCCTGAACCCTACATCCCAAAACAAGCCCACAAACCACTAAAGCCGAAACCCTTTATATATGAAACAACAACCTCTGAGATGAAGCTTGCGAGGAATAGCATGTCGACCAATAACTCGCCTTCCCATTCGACCGCCTCCGCATCGGGTAACAAGAGGACCCGAAATTTCAGGGATTCCCCAAAAGACATCTATGCGGGATCTATGAGGCTTCTGGTTGCTGGAGCTTGGGATTACGGGGTTGTGGACTGTTGGGTTGTAGGATTTATGAGTTTAGGGTTGATCGCTTCAGGCCTTAATTAGGGCTTCTGGTTTGGGGATGTTGGGCTTAGGGTTTAGGGAATTTGGGCTTAGGGCCCGGAAACTGCACTATGAATGGTAGAGCCAAAGTATATACTATAACTCTCTCTCTCTCTCTATCTCTGTATATATATATATAGGTACATGGAGCCTTAGGGATAGGGGGAAAGGTCAAGTTGTAGCCCCAAGCCCTACAAGGTAGGTTGCAACCCCTTACTTGCTAAAACCGATAGGTCTTCGCATCCACGGGAAAAAAACACATGAGTTCTTCTATATTAGGGTCCCTTTTTAGAATTCTTTTCATCAGGGTGCCCTACTATTTGTGGACCTACGAAAGACACTAATTTCAGAGATCTACCCACGTGCACAAAGAATATTGAACCTACGTCTTACGTACCCCTTTTGGCGGGAGATTGCCTTTGGAAAGATCCGTGTTTAGGTGCTGCTTTGGCCTCCTCTACATCAAAAGCCCTGCCCGAACCCGTGGCAATGTACCCTAATCTTTAAACGTAACCATAAAAAACCCAAGTACGCGCACAGACGCCTCGCCCAGATTGCCCACGATGTGAGCTGTGAGAGTCGAATGCCCTATATCCCTGACCGTGAACCCTGTGAACCCACAATTCCCTAAACCCTTTTTCGGGGTGGCCCACTCTGGGTAGCTTAGGGGTTCTTTGACCCACCGAAGACTGTTGCAAGATGGTATAAGAAGGTTTGCCGTAAGCCCTCGTTTGGTTGCCAGCAGAGGCTCCTTCAGGCTTGGTGCAAAAAGCGGTTTGGGGGTTAGGGCTAGCGTTTAGGGATGTTTAGGATATAAGGAGATTTGGAGACGGAGAACTGTATCAACAATCCAACACCTCTTGCTTCACGTGTGAGCTATGCCGTTGGGCTCGGGAGGTGTATGGGTGGCACCTCTGCCCAGAACAGCTCCCAACCAGTTCGCGGGTTTTGCTTCTAGGGTTCAGTGTTTTTGGAAACCTCAAGCCCCGAACCGTTCAATCTTGGGTGAGGGCAAGCTTTCAACATGTCTGAATGTCACTATTTCTGAGTTTGAGCTTAGAGCTGAAACTTCTTGGCCCTCGTAAAGGGACTGAGAGATCTTCTGTTCAGACTGATTAGCTTGTCTGGTTAACGTGGCTTAGGTTCTGGGGGGTTCTAAGGCCTTATTGTTTGATGATGATGGTGGTGGCATGTGGGGGTGGAAGCGAATTCGTTGCCGAAAGGCTTTACGGTCTTGTCATGTCTTGGCAGTCTTACCCGCGGCTGTTCTATAGCCAGAAGCTAGCATGGAGGTAAAGCCTAAAGCCCAAACCAGGAAGAAGAAAGGTGGCGCACGAAGCGTAGCCGGATCTGTGAGTGGCTTGCCCTGCACATGCGACTTTATCTTGGGAAGCTTTTCGGAACTTCTGACTATCGTGAGACTGTTGCTGTTAAATTGTATGGGTAGTTATCTCAGAGTCAGACGTGCTTCTCAAGTTCTAGGATCTAGATTCAATGCAAGACTGTGGCTCTTGTGGTTTAGGGTTAGGGTTTGGGCCTCTCTTGTTTGTGTCGTTCTTGTTCTTGAACATCGAACTACACTATGGAGTAAATTTCGTGAAGGATCCCATACCCCAAGCTCAACGTGAACAGCCGACGAATATAGTACACAGTTCAGAAAGTAGGGGCGGAGACACAGAATCCTACCCCTGTGTTGACGCCCTCAACCCACTGACGAACATAGAGGCCTTGATAGCCCAGAACCGGATTTCGAAGCCTTTTATATCCTGTAAGTCCCAAACCTAAACCCAATGAACGCGCCGAGCCCACTTACTCCAAGACCCATGCTCTGTTTCAGCAACCAGCGTGCCTGCTGCTGCCTCGCTCCAGCATCCTGAACCCAACTCGACAAGCCTAAACCCTACACCAGCAATCCCTTCAACCCTAAAACAAACAGCCAAGCTAAGCTCCAAGCCCTCTTAAGCCCAAATCCCTGAACCCTAAATCCCAGAAGCAACGGAGCCGTCAGGAGCACCCTCCACACGAAGCAACAGAACGCAACTCGAGGACCCATTAGGGCTTGGAGTGTAGTGCTTATAGGCGTTATGCTCGCCTTCCCATACAGAAACAAGTTATGGGTAGGTTTTAATCGGTTGAGGGTGATGACCCGGTGCAGGGAGCAAGATGATCCCGAATACTCCACGATTAAAAGGAACTTCTAACTCTAAAGCTACATCAGCTAAGACACAAGCTCGAATAGACGCTCCAACCCCCGAACGAGTTTGAAGGTGCTTCGGATCGGACCCTTTCCGATAAGGAAGCCAACTTTTTTCCGAGGATCCTTTCGATAGAACCCCCCTTTTGCCGAAAGGGAGCCGCCCACTCAAAACCCTAAACCCTAAGGCCATAAATGCGGGCTCGTCCTTGCTAGGTAGGAGGGAAAAAGGCCATAAACCCTAAACCCCTACAGTAGAAGCCAAAAAGTTGGAAACCCCATAGCCCCAATCCCCAAGAGCAATGTATAGGGAATCCCAGCACTATTTGGCCTTAACCCGGTTTCCAACTTTATGGGGTTTACTGTAAAACCCTTAATTCCGTTTGTGACCGAGAGACCTCGCCTGGCGGAGTCCTCGTTGCGCGAGCGTAAACCTGGTGATCCAGAAACCCACCGTTTTATACCGTTTTAAGGGTTCGACCCTCTAATTTAGGGGTCCTAACCTACTATTCTGTAGGGTTTTGGGGTCAGAGGAAACCCTAAACCCTATAGAACCCTTAAATGAACCCTAAAACCCTTATAGAACCCTTAAATCAACCCTAAGACCCCCTATAAACTCCACTTATAGCTACCCATGAACGCCTCCAAGTAAGACGACGGCCCCGAGTCTCAGAACTTCCTCGTCCTCACAGGACGAGTCCCAAGTTTGCGGATTGAGAGAGAGAAGTGAGAGTTTCCGAAAATTAGGGGTACCTTATTTGGGGGTCCTTGTAATAAGGATCCTACCATTTAGGTTACTATACTAGGGTCCCCTATTTTCGGAAACTCCCAAGTCACGAAAGTAAGGCCAAGATGCATGGTGAGTCTTGTCCAGTTCAGTGGGCTCGAAGAATGACGGAGTTCAGCGTTCGCGCTATGCCTCCTGATGCTTTGGCCTGCGGTTTCGTGCCCTTGAGAGAGAGAGAGCGAGAGCGATTGCAGAAAAAAATAGCAATTGGCTGTATCCGCCGCCGATGCAGGTGCAGATGCACCATTAACCATTTTCTATGCAAAAAACAGACCGAATCCTTAAACCCCAACATATGGAGGCGAAGCCCCGAACACAACAGTCCAGATGCCACACGGTTAGTAGGGGCGGGGGTTGGGGAAGCTACAGTCCGCATCAGATTAGGGCCCCAATCCCAACTACTTGAAATATGGCTCCCTCCGAGAGCGACTGCACCAACATTCTGTGGCACAAGGATATACCCATGTATAAGACTCAGCTGGCATCAAAGCCCTAATTCTGCTCACTCCGACTTCCAGGCTACAAACAGTTACCCCCGAGCCCATTCATTCTCAAGTTGCGATCCTACGGCTAGAGTCTTAAACCCTAGCCTAAACCCCAAATAACCTACCTTTTCAGTTTCAGGGTTCCCTATTATGATTTCCTTGTATAAGTCCTGAAGAAGGTAGGCTATTTTGGGATTAAGGTAAATTAAGCCCTGCCCCCTAAATCCCACATCAGGACATGACGGAGGATCCGAGAGAATCGGGGAGCCACCTTAGCATCATTTGCGCCGAGGCGGTCTTCGACGTCAGGGCCCTACATAGGGGTTTAGGGTGGTTAGGGCTTAGGGTTTAGGGTTTATGGTTAGTGCTGGCCGTCTTGTTTGGCTTAGGATTTAGGGCGCCCTACGCCCTAAACCCCAAACCTTCCTACCCACCCCCTCCTACCTCCTGCCTCCTGCCTACCTCCTGCGAGATCTTCGGAAAACAGCGTAATAGTGCCTCCTCACCTAATTTCATACACCCTATAAGACCCTGGATGAGCGTCGAACCTCAGATCCTGTCTGAACCTTCAACCCTTGAGGCCCAACACCCTACCACGATGGGGTATTAGACCCTAAAAATCCCTATTAGGACATTATTAAGGGTAGATTAAGGTACCCTTAAGGTCTAATAGCCCATAGTGGTAGAGCCAAAGATCCAACGCCAACACTGTCCAGCCGAAACAAGCACATAATCTTAGTAGCTGAGTGGATACACTTTACACTTTTTGGGGTAATATTACCCACTATAAAACTGAAAGTGTACACCTTTGGGGGCTTATGAACTCAGCAACTAAGTAATATCAACCACAACCCCTAAGGCCCCACTCAGAATAACGTGGCGAAGCGATAAAACACTAAGGGCTTAAGCCTCAGCTCCAAACCCCAAACCGCCTAAACCCCACCCTTAATCTATGTCAACTGGTCCTGTCGCTAAGGCGCTCGAATGGGAGATCGACTGGACGGCACCGACTTCGGCAAACTACGGGCGGCTTGGGAGACATGGTGTGGGGCTTCTGAAAGGGAGGGGCGTTATATCTTTGTCATAGTTGGGTAACATTTAGCATTTGTATGGGTACTTAAAGCCAATATAAGGAATACAAATTCTAATTTTTAATCCTATCCCGACCATGAACTAGATTTGGTGTGCGAGAGTTTCCAAAGGGTCTTTCCTACGGGCTTTCGGGTCTTCATCTAGTTGATGTTCTTCCGCTTTGTGCGGTTCCATAGAGAGTGGCTTTCTAGGATCGTCTACCGGTTTCTAGGACCCTAAGACCTAAACCCTAAACCCTAAAACCCTTAACCAATGTATACGGGCTCGCGTAGCAGTCAGTAGTGGCTTTAAGGCTCAGAGAGAGGCTCCTTAAACTGTTGCTGGAGTTTTCCGTCGAACTCTAAATCCTAAACCCTGAACCCTATAATCCTGAAGCCCCAAACACTGAACCCTGAGACAGCGAAACCTCAAAAACTGTCTAGAGCTGCAGGGTTTAAGGATGGGAAAGACTACGGATTCGGCATCGAATCGACCGGTGTTCTGCCTTCAGGTCGGTCAAACCCTAAACGGCCCTAAACATGTCGTTTAGTTTATGGTTTTAGGACTCAGGGTTTGGAAGGGCGGCTTCGGGTGTGGGGTGCATGGCTTGGGGTTTTGCGGGTTTATGGACTGAGTCCTATAGCAATAGGAATTTACTGATATTTAGGAGATTTTAATGTTGAGGGTTTTGGGTTTGTTTCGAGTCTATGACAGATTGAGGACGAGACGAGGTTGGGGATTGACTTGGAGGGCGAACTTCGCCCGCTAATTAGTTTAGGGTTTAGAACGGTTTAGACACCTGGTGCCTAAGAGTCTCAGTACGGTTGGACAAACTCGTCCAACCGTACACTTCTCCCTACTTTAGAGTACTATTGTAAACCCAAGTACCTAGTTAGTTGGTCCTTTGGACCCTGAGGGTAACTACCCCAATCCATAAAACCACGCCTGAGTTCACAAAGCCTACCTAGACCCCCCCCCCCCAAATTTCCTTTATGATAGCCTAAACAGCCATTATTAAGGACCATGAGGGCTCGATTAAAGGGCACTGGGGGGGTCCTGGTAAGACGAAACAAGCAACCCCTGCCTGCGGCTGCGAGGATCAACGCAGGGCCCTTGAAGACAAAGTTGGAGGAGCTGGCCACAAGCATGGTGGGGGCGCATCTGGGTATATTTCCCCCCAAAACCCTAACCCTTATAGATCCCTTATAGAGCCCCTATAGACCCCTTTACAAAGGAACCCGAAACCCGATTCAAATTGAAAAGGCCCCTAGAGTATTCGGCTGATGCTGTCGTCTCCATGGTCCCGATTGAGATTTAGCAGTGAGCAGTTGCAATTTGTCATCTCTGTCTCCTTCAGTCGCGGTCGCGTCGCAGTGGAGGCAGCAGAAGTAGCAACAGCAGCGGTGGAGTTCCTCTGAGTCTGTTTAGTGTGGCGACTTATCCTACCTTTGGTTAGTAGGGAATGGAAGAATGGTAGTAATAGTAGTTATAATTGTACCCCATTCCTCCATTCCCTACTAACCAAAGGTGAGTTATGATGTCGGGGACTCGGGCACTAATGGACCCTGCTCCAAACAGGTCATGTTGCTTTGAAGCCACTTGTGTGTGAGCATAGATTCTTCGAACCAGCCGATTCTCCCTGCACTGTCGTCTAGAGTCTAGAGCACCGCAAGCACTCTTCGAAGATGTTTTAGGACTTGTTGGGATTCGAAATGAGCAGGGGTTGGTAGCGGATCCGCAAGAATTCTCCAGATCATCATTATTATAATAGCCATTCCGTCGTTCTGGCGGGGTAGGCACCAAGACTCCAAAGCCCTTTTCTGTCTTCCTTCGACCAGCAGCTTTCTCTTCCCTGTGGGCTCAATTGCGCCCTAGGAGATTTCATTCTTGATTGCGTATATTTATTAAGGACCATAAGGGCTCAATTAAATGGCACTGGGGGGGGGGGGTTTCCTGGTAAGACTAAACAACCTTAACAACCTTTAGATCTCCCGCGATATAGCGCAGGCTGTTGCCTTGACGGGGTTTCAGGGCTCCTCATGTGACAGCCCACTAACAGTAACCTACACATAGGATCCATAGTTGCTTTTTTTGGGGATTACCTTATGGAATTCTAAATTTGGAGCCCAAAAAGGAACTACTATGGAGCCTATAGGTACACCCTAAACCCTGTACACCCAGGCAATCCGGGGTCATCATGGATCTCCTCGACTCCTTGACGTACACATCGGTGCAGGCACATGCATGTTGCATAGGATTCCAGGCCCGAAGCCCCACGGAACAACCACAAACCTGAGACCGCAGGTAGGGTTTCAGACCAGGACACCCAAACTCCAAGCTGTTTGAGAACCGGGCGGCGCTGCCTAAATCCGAAAGCTTTGGAACGGCCCTAAATCATGTTGTTGGTATGGCGCGTGTGTATGTATATGTACTTACGCGCACATACACACATGCCCGTATGCATACATCCATACTCGTTTCGTTTACATCGGGTCATATATCCACTTGTTTCTTTGACTGTTTATTGTCATCCGTCATATATAATGTGTATATATATATATATGTATAAAGAGTAGATGTCCTGCTTTCGCCTGCCTCGACCGTACGGTGCCGGATTTCTGAGAGTTCGATGCCAATCCTGCGGTTTAGGGATTAATGGAGGGGCCTTAATAATTAGAATAGGGTTTAGGGCTCCTTTTTACAGGGGTCTATAGTGGCTATTAATAAGGGATCCATAAGGGTGCCATAGTGTAGGGGCCTTAATAATTATTTGTGGGTTCCTCGTTATGATTACGGTATAATGGGCCCCAAAACCTTCTTCTAATTATTATAAAGGCCATATATTAGGGCCCCGCTTCACCCAGAGTGGATTCTTAGGGGCCGCGAGTTGGGGCCCGGTGACGTCGGGCGCTGCGTGAATACTGCATTGCGTTGGTGTGCTAACAACTCCGTAACAACTCCTCTTCGACATTGCAGAGGATACTGATATCAGACGTACTTAGGAGCAAACTCTGGTCACAAGTCCTAGACTCTGAGACTCTGTAAGGCCCTTAATTAACCCCAAAACGAGAAACGAATGGCCCGTGGAGTAACGTTACAAAAGCCTTGCGTAACGTTATAATTAACTCCTTTTCAGTAGACCGTAAAGGAGACACGGTAATAGTGTTCTGAAGATGGAAGCCTACACCATACAGCCTAATACATATAATGCTGATAACAGTGTTCTCTAAAGATGCCTCAGTCACGAGGCGTGGCCGCTGCCGAAAGCAGGATGTGTGCATGATGCAGCAGAGGCGGTGCGAAAGTGCCGGCGCAATCTGAAGCTTGTCTACTTATGGGGTTTAGGGTCTATATAGGATTTTGATTTTGAGTCAGGTTTTACGCTTTGGGCCTTGGCTGTGTCTGGGGTTCAGGGTTTATAGGCTTTGTAAATTAGGATTTAGATTCAGATATTCGGATTCACCGTTACCGTTTGGCGCCAAGGGTGGACTTGAAAAGTGGAGAAGCTTGCGCCCAACAGTTGGCTGCGTGCAGTCAGGCAAAAAGCATCGACAGTGCAAGCCTGAACCGGTAATACCCTGAACAATTACGGCTGATGGACAAAATCCTGCATGACCCATTATAAGGAATATATCATAATTCCCATAGTTTAGGGTCCTTAGGGTCATGCAGGATTTTGTCCATCAGCAGTACCAATACCGGGGCAGGGCATGGTAGGGCACGGCAGGGCAGGGCGGGGCAGCTCTGCAGCCAAGCCAGAACAGGCAACGGGTCCCTCGATGCAAATAAAGAAGACAATCATGGTTGTCAGCACAGAGTCCTACTTAAAAGCTGGCACATGGCATCCAAGGTTACACAAGCATCACTGGGCACAAGCATGGGCTACCACTCAGCTCTACACTTCTTTATTATAACTATAGTACAATATGCCACAAAACCTTATTCTTAGATAGTGAACGGGGGAACTTTAAAATTTTTGGCCTTCTATTAGCTCTATCTTATAAAGTTTGAACTTTTTGTGGCGCCGGTTTTTCAAGAAGAGCGTATTCATAATTATTAAGGTCCCTATAGTAGTCCCGACCACACCCAAGCCAGAGCCCAGTCTCTGCTGGGCGAGGGTTTTGGGAATTTGGGGTTGTCGTGGTTTCAATTTCGCGGTCTGTCGGAGCAGCTTCTTGAATATGGCAGTATTTCTGAACCGTCAGTGGCTAACATCCTAGACCCCAGACTAACTCTACAAAGCCAAACACACCAAGAAGTAAACCGAAAGCCTTATCTATGGATCCGAGAACCGGCTGTTTGTCGGGTTATAGCTTTGCAAGAGAGGCCATTATGCGACAGGTAAACACGCCATCCCTACTTGGAGGTTCACGGGTAGTTATAACTGGGTTTATAAGGTCCCTAATATGGGTTATAGCTATAGTTGCCTTACTTTTCACCCCACTTATAGCTCCCCATGAACCTCCAAGTAAACTCGCCAAGGATTCCTCGCATCAACGCGCCCTTGGCCAACGAGCTCGCTCTGCTGTCCTTCCTGGATCGCTGGCTGATATACGGATGTTTCCGAAAATTAGGGGTACCTTATTTTGTGGTCCTTATAATAAGGATCCTGTTATTTGGGTACTATATTAGAGTCCCCTATTTTCCGAAAGGATATACGGATGTCCCCTAGACTCCAATATCCCTTAATTTAAGGAATATGCCTTAAACCCTACTGAAATTTCAGGTATATTCCTTACTTAAGGGATATTGACCCTAAACCCTAAACCCTAAACCCTAAACCCTAATCATATTAGGGATCCTACTGTAATTTCAGGTATATTCCTTAAGGGATATTGGAGCCCCTGGGTCTTAAGTTTTAACAAGGGTCCTACTGTTTTGGGATCTATGTCAGGATGCCTCTATGGGGTTTGGGGTTTCGTGTTTTGGGGAGTGTGTTGGGTTTGCGGGACTAGGACAGCTCGGATTTAGATTGTTGGCGAGGGATAGCGGTTTAGGGTTTGCGGAATGCGACCGGTGTTCAGAATGGTTGTAGGTGAGGGCTTTGCTGTATGCCACAGGCTTATACAGGAGTGTTCAAGAGGGTCAAGAAACTCTAAAGCTTTAACTCCCCTGCTAGCCAGTAGTGCGCTCAGTGCCTGAGACTCTGAAACTTAACCCCCATGTACCTTTTGTAACATATAAGCCCCATGGCGGTAACAGTAGCACGGTGGTGCAATCCTCCACATCGCCCCCGGCGCCACTGCTTCCAGAGCACGCTGCCTCTCGTTGGCACGGAATGTGAGGGCCAAAGAGAGAGGCACGGGAGCATGCCGTGTGGCTCGATGTACCAGCACAAAAGAAGTGGGCCGATTTACGGGGCCTGCCATGATTCTCGCCGCGATGCAAAAACGCGACATTGTTTGACGCGGGTGCCGCAGCAAGTTATGCCGACATGCCAACGAGATGGCGATATTTGCACCCGGACTCCGAGACCCAAACCGTAACCCATAACATATAACATGTAATCGAAGCACCATTCTGGTCCAGATCCCGGGGGTAGATCTCTGATAGTTTGCGTTTACCACATAGGGTTTGTATAGATAAGCGGGTTTTAAAGTTAGTGTGTTTGGGTTTAAGGGTTTCAGGCCCTTAGGGTTCAGGGTTTTCAGATTTTAGGGGGTAGGGTTTGCGGGGTTTAGGGAGTTTTGGGTGTAGGGCTTTCAGGGTTTAGGGGTTATTGCGGTTTGGGGCTTTGGGGCTTAGAGTTTTCGGGTCTGGGGCTTCTAGTGTTTATTAGGGCTTTCTCCATGAGGGTTTGTGTGTAATTGGTCTTTGTTGTATTACTGGGCCTTTTACACTAATCCCGTAAGGGGGAATTCAGCGTGGAGCAACCTTGGAACAGCTTCCATGTTCCCTGTAGGTTGTAACTGTTACTGTAACCGGGCAAGCTTGGGCTCGTCTCCTGCGCTTCTGGGCTCACTTCGACGCCCGAGGGTTCCAGGGAGGAAGGTTTAGGAGTGGGCTTTGCATCTCGGTGTACAAGTTGACAAGTGGGAGTTTCATAACTGAGAGACTCTAACATCGACCCCAGAGTAGTGGGATCCTCTGATCCTTAGCGCAAGGTTCCCCTCCCTCGTCACAGAAAACAAAAGCACTAGGAATCAGAAGCACCGGGATTCGGGCGCCTCGAGCCGGGAAGCCCTGCAGCTGTAAGCCAGAGACCACAAAGGCCTTGCTGCAGACTGCCCCCATGAACATCGATGGCCATCCTAGCAATGAAAAGGCGCGAGGTATGTCGGGGGTGTTTTGGCAGTCCAGGGCGCGTGTACCATGCTTTTCCGCGGGATGTAGAGTTCAGAACAGGCTTTGGTTGGTCAAGCAGGGTCAGGACTACTTACTAGTTGGTGCAGACGTAGTAGTCGCTGTATTCGTTGTCGGTAGCAGTAGCAGTAGCAGCAGCAGCAGCAGTAGCAACAGTAGCAGTAGCAGCAGTAGCAGCAGTAGCAGCAGCAGTAGCAGCAGTAGCAGTAGCAGTAGCAGTAGCAGCAGCAGTAGCAATAGCAGTAGCAGTAGCAGTAGCAGTAGCAGTAGCAGTAGCGGTAGCGGTAGCAGTAGCAGTAGCAGTAGCAGCAGCAGTAGCTACCTGCTCCTGCTCCTGCTCCTGCTCCTGCTGCTGCTGCTGCTGCTGCTGCTACTGCTACTGCTACTCGCTGCTGCTGCTGCTGCTACTACTACTACTATTACTACTACTACTACTACTACTACTACTACTACTACCACGACCACGACAACCGCGACGACGACGACGTCTACTTCTACTCCGACACACCAGCACTAGTACGGGGACGAGTACTAGTACTGTATACTACTGGTACTAGTAGTGGTGGGGGTCATGGTAGTTGCGGTAATGGCAGTAGTAGTATAGTGGCAGTAGTGGTGAGCTTTACATAGACATAAACAAGAGAGCGGCTGCGAGAAGTAAAGCAGAAACTAGCAAATAAAGCATTAGTTACTCTTAGTTGCTCTAGTAAGTGGCTCTTGCGGGTCCCTGATGCCTAATGTCGCCGCCATTTATATGGAAAGCCCGAGAAACCTGCAGCCCGGGCTTCCAACACAACCTCAAAGAAAAGGAGAAGTGTCCTATAGCATGGTCTAGCGAATACTTGAATGGTACCGTGTTATTCTTGTAATATAATATATTATTTGTATGTCACTGCATGTCACTCTTCCAGCATACCATCCCCGCATATTCCCGCGTGCCATTTTCCAGCTGTCTTTGGGTCTCTGCAGCCCCGAACCCTAAACCCGAACCCAGAGCCTCCAAAACCCCTTAATTAAGGAATATACCATAAATCATATAAGGGATCCTAATATAATTTAAGCTATATTCCTTAATTAAGGGGTTTTGGAGGCTCTGGGAACCCTGAAGCCCTGATCAGGTGCTCCAGCGCATGGACATTTGCGTGCTCCGCAGTGGCATGGAGCTGGCCACCGCAGAAGTTAAAGGGGACATTGCCAAAGCCCGGAAGGAGCTGTCAAAGCAGAACAAGGCCCTGCCTTAATCAGGAGTGTCAGAAACAGGGACCTTAACATAAGATCCCATTCTGCAGCCTTCTTCGTAAGGACCTCAGAATCTGGCACCTTCTTATGGCGACAGAAACCCCCCCTGCTCGAAGTCTCAGCATGCAGGAGTTGGGCCATCAAAAGCTCAAAGTCTGAACCTCTACAGTAAACCCTTAAACACGTAACCCCTAAACCCCTAAACCCTAAAGTGTTTAGGGTTTAGGGGTTAGACCGAGTCTGCAGACCTTGCCTGGCTTTTCCGAGTGCGAGTGTGAAAAATCGAAAACCCTAAACCTTCTTCGTGTTAGCTCTGGTCTTTCGGGTTCCATGCAGATGTCCGGATAGCAAGCCCTCTTGCAATTCGTCGCCCTGAAAGCCGTGCTTCGCGAGTGTGCGTGTCGAAACCCCTGAACCCCAAACCCGTGAATCCCCAAACCTTAAACCCCCCTTCGAGTGTGAGCGCCGAAAGCCCCCCTGTAAACCCCGAACGCCCTAAAACCTAAACCCCCTAAACCCCCTAAACCCTATAAACCCTCGTAGAACTTTTATGGATCCCTTTAAAGGAACAAACCCTAAACCCTCGTAGAACCTTTATGGATCCCTTTAAAAGCCCTGAACCCGAAGCCTCTACACTCCTGAACTGGCAGGTCTCCAGAAAGCAGGGCAAGAAGTGGCTCGTGGGCGGACGCTTTGGGCAGCAGAACCTTAGTCGCTGAATTCATACACTTTTACACGGTTTGGAGTATTATTTGCCCCATACTTCTTTGGGATACTATGTTATACCCCTCATACTACACACATTTTGGGATAGTACTGTACCTCTTACTATAGAACTGAAGGTGCCCTAGACTCTAGACCCTAAACCCTAAAGTGAACCCATCAACCAAGGAACAACCAGCCGGTCGCGGTCGGGAGGATCCTCACGAAGCAGCGAGACCTTCCTCCCGAGGTCGCCGGGAATGGTTTAGGGCATTGGGTTTTGCGGCTCAAGCTTCAGAGTTTAGGGCTTTGGGGTGTTACGCTTCAGGGTTTAAGGCTTCAGGCTTGAGGGTCCAAGGTTCATTGGCCCTGACATTCCTCCAGATTGAGCTGAAGTCGTTCTGCTGTCGCAGTCTAGGCATGCGACAGTGCATGTGTGTCGGTCATGTTAAGTTTTTCGTGTTGCTTTGACCCAAGACCAAGACCTTCATCACTCAGGACATATGCTCCATCATCGACATCCAGGCCCGACGGGAAGCAGGGGGCGAATTCTGAGGCACACACACACAGACACGCACACACGCACACACACAGACAGACACACACACACACGAGAGAGAGAGAGGGAGAGATTCCGGAGTCGACGGTGTCATACGCCCTACCTCTGGAACTTGCTGAAATCGTGCTGAAGCCCAGTCAATGAAGGGTTTAGGGTTTAGGGTGGGTGTAGGGTTTAGGGTGGGTTTAGGGTTTAGGGCATGGAGCCTCCAAAAATCCGAAACCCTGAAGTATAAGATCCCCTAATACCAAGACCCCGGAGCCTTGCCTGCCTTGTGCGAGTGTGAGCCGTCGAAAACCTGAAATCCAGAAACCTAACCACCACAATTTACCTTCTATGCCAAAACTGTACCTAGTGAAACCCGACCCTCGGAGCGCGAAGATCTCCACCACAGAAACCCTGTGACCTCCCTTATAACACCCATCTGGGAGTTTCCGAAAATTGGGGTACCTGATTTGGGGGTCCTTGTAATAAGGATCCTACTATATTAGGGGTCTCCTATTTTCTGAAACTCCCATCTAGTAAACCCGAACCCCCCGGACTCTCTCTTAAGCCCTAAACCCTAAATCCTAAACCGCGACTTCAACGAGGATCCCGACGTTCAGACGAGCCAAGCGCTCTCCAGCGATGAAGACGAGGATGATGACAAGAAGCAGGCGGCAAGTTTTGGGTTTGGTGAGGTTTGATCGCTCCGAAAACACTCGGGGTTTGGCGGTTTGGGTTTTAGGTTGTTAGGTTTAGGCTCTTGGTCCCATATTGTGGTCGGCAGTTTGTTCGCAGAGTGGCGACATTGCCAGCTGTTAGGGCTTTATTGCCGGGCTCACTACATCTCTATACATGTCTAAGGGTGTTGCAGGGATTTGGCTGGTTTGGAACCCAATGTCTTAAATTCTATAAAGTCTATTTCGCCCCTAGCAGTCTGACATATGTCTACCGTCAGACCCTGCACCTGAAGCTCACGAACCCTGAGCCGGAGATGGTATACATGATCTTTAGGCCGTACATTTGAACCCTAAACTCTCAAACCCCTAAACCCTGCGGCTACTCAAACCTTCAACCCTCTCTTGCAGATCAACTTATCTACGGTCGAACCCCCAATCCAAGCCAGAGCCTAATATAGGCGTCTGACTAATTCGTAATTTGATGTCCCGCAAGGTCCGCAATTCCACAGGAATAACCGCCCTCCCCTCCTACATCAACAGAGAGATCCATAACAAGTCGAAGGTCACTCGCCAACGCCACCATCGCCGGAGAGCTCCTCTTCTTTTAAGAGCTTAGAGTTTACCTAGGCCCCGGGGGTTTAGGAGTTTCATGTCATCTTGTGCGACTGACTATAGGGGCCTAAATAATTACCCTATTTTTCGGGGTGTGTTCCTTATTATAATTATACTTATGGTATTATAATGTGCCCCAAAGCCCCATTCTAATTATTAAGGCCCCTATATGGGAGTTTCTCTAAAACCCTCAACCTACAAAAAGGGGTTTTGTCCAAACAGGGTTCGAAGACACTTTATTACACTAAGCGCATAGGTATAGACTGTGGCGACGGTAAGGTAGGAGAGACTAGATCATCG
>BGNK01003964.1:2119-7119 GCA_003297005.1 Symbiodinium sp. clade A Y106
ATTGATGAGTCGGCCTACAGGGGGCACAACAATCACAGAATGTGCATTTCAGCACGTCCCTTTACAAAGTACGGGCTTCAAGTATGCACAGCTGGACTGGACAGTGAACTACCGTATTATTCAAGCTGAAGTCGTCGCGAATGCATGGGAACTGGAGACATCAGCAGAGCGGGGTCAAGAAACTGTTGGAATCGGAAGCTGTCAAGCGTAGGGGTCACCTCCAACTTTCGGCTGCGGTCNGGGTCAAGAAACTGTTGGAATCGGAAGCTGTCAAGCGTAGGGGTCACCTCCAACTTTCGGCTGCGGTCATAGGCTCTTGAAGGCATCATGAGTGGCTTGCTGCATCTCAAGTTTGATAGGTAGACCGAAACAATACTCTAATGGAACCTCGGACCGTCAAGCAAGGAGAACGCAAGAAAGACCCTCTAAACTCTGCAGAAAGCCGCAAAAGGAGCTGCGGGGGGGATTTTTGGCCTTCAGTCTGGGGGCCCGGGGGCCTCCAATTTGGGGCTCTTCCAGGAACTAAAGTCTAAGACCCTGCGACAAACCCGACTCCGCCTCCTTTTGGAGCCTCGGAGCCCAACGCCCACGCGGGAGCTGGCCAGCGTCAGCGCTTGCTGGATGGCGGCTCGGAGCCCTGAGGGACCCAGGGATGCCGGGTGAAGGGATGCCCGGGGATGAGATCTGATTTTTGATAGGTGACATATGATATGCTACGTATTGTACTTTGCATATTACACATTATATAGTATCTGGGAGAACTCAGGCAGCGGCAACTCTGATCCGTGTCTTGCCGGCGCTGGCATCCCACCCGCATGCACAGCATTCGGACGTACCTCAGTGTGCTTGCGCACTTTTTGAGGTGTACAACGCCTCGCTTCACTCTGCTCAGTAGGCACGTCCTGCGGTAGTAACGCTGACTACCAGTCGTCTGGTCATTATGTTTTTGATTGCATGCTGCACACCGCACAGGGTGTTTCCAGACGAAAGATACAAAACTCAGAACGAGGTACAAGGTACTATGTTGTACGCTTCTCTATGCATACAGTGCTGATTGGGTGCCCGAAGAGCATCAGGACAGCACAGGTGGCCTGCCAGACAACCCTCAGAGGCTCATGCAAGAGCCTTTCTCATTAGAATAGGCTTTCTTGAAGAGAAATTTTCTTCTGGTTGCTATAAGGATGCAGCAAGGGGCCGCAGGGGCCCTCCCCCGTCGAAAGAGCGAAGATCCAGAGCTGGCAGCTGTCTTTCACATTTACCATACAGTAACTCAGTACACCCCTACGTGACCCTGGAACATCTAGATGTTTATGCCCTAAACATAAGAGGACATCATAGAGAGGAGCCCTAAACTTTAGGGCTCCCTCAGTATGATGTCCTTATATCCTTCCGTAGAAGGCGCGTTGTTTAGCGTTCGGGTCAACCCTTGAGCATCAGCATCCCTGAAGGTTCCTGCAACTCTGCAACTCCTGTTTGCAAGCCAGGCCCTGAACTCTATGAACCCTCAACCCTTCAAAACAAGCCGAACCCTAAACTGAAGTTCTTGTCGAAAAGCTGAACCTTCAACCCTTTAAAAAAAAAGAAAAGGACCTGAACCCTAAACCCCAGCACCTGGCAGGCGCTTCGAAAGGCCGTCAGCGTTGCCGAGGCGCTGCGCCCGGCGCAGCCGTGGAAGATCCGCGCCACGCAGCCTCGGCGCTTCCCCTGCTTGCTTGGGGTTTGGCGTTTAGGGGTTAGCTTTCACGGTTGTGTTGGGTGACGGGTATAGTGTTAAGGGCCAGTTGGGTACAGGGTTGAGGGTAGAGGCTTTAGCGGTACAGTGTTCAGGGATTCAGGTTATAGGGCGTAGGGTTTGGGGTCAAGACACTTTGCCTTTCTTTCAATTTTCCCCTCGGGCTCAGCTTGCAAGGTTTATTGGGGCTTAGGGTTTCTCCGCGAAGGGTCAGGGTCTAGGGGAGTTGGAGTTTGGGATTCAGGCCTTTCTCTTAAGGGCCTTTGAGGGCTTAGGGGTTGAGGGCTAAGGCGTACAGTTTGATGTTCTTAGGAACCACGAAGCTGCTCAAAGAAGAACGGCAACCAGAGGGTCCACGCAGAGTCAGAGTTGATGCTGACGCACTCGGGCCAAGCTGGCTGAGGTTCGTTCCGCAGTCGGCGTGAAACACAATGATGTCAGGGAACATCTTCCTGCCGTTCCATGTTCGGTGGGCAAGTCGATGTTAGCCCGCTTTTGCCGTGGTGCATTTACTGTTGAAACACACCACCCAAAACTCATAGACTCGACAAACACCTGCAGGGTCACAAGTGCCAGCGCATCAGAAGCGCAATGTGACAATACTGCTAGGAATTAAGAAATATGAGAGCTACAAGAGCTACGTTCTGCTCTGCAGTCTGCTCTGTTGTCAGGGCACATTTCTCCCTGTTCACTCCTTTAGGCCACTCCACAGACAGGTTGACAGATGAAGCAAGGTGCGAAGTACTGACATCCTGGGCTTGCGCTTTCGCGTTTGGGCTTCAGGGTTGAGGGTTTGCAAGGGCTAATAAATACAGCTTGCTTGACCTCAATGGACAGCTAGTATCGGAAAAGTCATATCCCAAAGAAGGCTACTTACTCTGCTACAAAGCATCGCCGGATGCAATCATTGTTGCTGCTCCACACGGCAATGCTATAGCCAGGAAACATGTTCTTGTACCAATCGAGGAACTTCGGCCAGAAGACCTGGACTCTGAGGGGTTTAGGGTATTCTCGTCTCTGCAGGCTACCATACGACTGATCTACATCCTTACTCCCCCAATAAGCCACGGAAATAAAAGGTTAAACTTTCCGATTCCTACTAAACTATAAGAACCCAAAAAACTTAAAGGTTGGGCATTGGGGATCGAAGCATCTATAGCATGTCATACGATTCCTTGGGTTTCTGCAACTTAATTGAACTACGGCCCTGCAAACATTCTACGGGTTCCCATCAAGTCCTTGAAAACGAAAGTTTCAAACTACAGGGGTTCCTTGTTCTGGCATATCAGACGAAACATGTTCAAAAATAACAAAGGCTCCTTCTTCTGTTGACTTCAATCATAAGCCTACCCTAAGGCCCCATAGTAGTTCCGTTTGGGGAATACCTTATAGGATTCTAAATATGAACCAGAAGGAACTACTACGGGGCCTTAGGGTAAGGTCCCTTTAAAAAGACGAGGGCCCAGGTGCAGGATGGGGAGATCCATCCCCGTAGACAATGCGGCGAAGGACGTAGCTACCCACCCGGTCCCACTCATCCTCGTTGATTTTCCTGGGCCGCTCTTGAAGGTCGATAGAACATTCTACTTTGGGGGTGCCTTCTTAAGAATACAGTAAGACTAAAACTGAAGTTGCAAAAAACTTATGTTCAAGAACGGCAGAGTCTCGACATTGGGAAGGTGGAGCCTTCGCCCCAGGCCTCCTCCGCTATAACACCGATGTTGGCATAGGTTTTGTTTTCGAAGAAGAATGGTTGGGCTTCTTCTGCAAAGGATGTGAAGGCATAATGCATCATGATGAAGCGGCCAGGGAGGCTATCAGCCCAACTCCAGCGGCCTGCCATGTTGGAAGGGTTGGACACTGTCGTTGGATACGGCGCCATGCCCTGTGCCCCTGCAAAGGAAACAAGCTGCTCCGACAACAACGGGTTGCCATCCATCCACCATATTCCTGTAAAGTTCAGATCTAGCACAGGATCCAGGAACATGTTCCCCAAAGTCCCACTCTGGAAGGGTGGCGTGAGACCGGCTGCCAGAGCATTTTCGGGGAGAATGTGCTCAACCGGCGTGACGCGAATGCCACATTCCGTCGTCATCAAAAAGAACACGACCCAAAGAATGAGGCCGAGAAGCGAGCAGAAGCAGCAACAGAAGAGTTTGCAACAGCAACCGCAACAGTTGCCCCTGCTCTTGTCGACGAACACCACATCATGTCGTCCCAGTAAGGCCTCCTCCTCCGCGTGCATGGCTGAGCTACCGAGCTACAAGCACCCTGCGAGGCCTCCTTGGCCAATCGCATGAGCCGAGACAGCCGAGATGCTTGAAAGTTTCGGGGCCCTCACGGGTCTACGTCTTCGGGATGCTGCCAGCCTAGAGGGATGTCGATACGAGATGTGGGGCCTAAAGAGGGGCCGCCGGGCAAGAAACATCTACAACAGAAAAGGCGGATATAAAACAACGGATCATCAAATACCAAAGTTAGCTAGCCATCCAGCCAGCCAGCCAGCCGGCCAGCCGGCCAGCCAGTAGATAGATAGCTAGATACAAAACAAAAACAGCAGGCATTTAGATAGATTGATAAATAGACAGAAAGACAGATAGATAGATAGATAGATAGATAGGTAGATGGGTAGGCTGGCAGGCAGGCAGGCGGGCAGGTAGTCAGGTTCGTAGGCAGGAAGGTGGGTTATGCAAAATAATGCGAACTCGGCGCACGGTCCGGTGTGTCTCCGCCAATGCCCGGGTCCATCAACTACGATGTGGTGCCCTTCCCTGCCTCGGACCTGCCACTGGTTTGCAATGGCTTCCATTCCCGGCACGAGTGGGCTCAGAGTTCAGGCGTCAGAATAGCTACAGGCTCTTCGCAGGAACTCCCCATGACCTGAATCCTCAGGCAGTCACAGGCTGACTCTACATGATTCCATGACGCAGACAAAGGATCCTGATTCGGGGGTGCAAGATCTTACGGGTGTTGGGTGTTGGGGCTGAAGAGTCACGAACGAGAAGCATCGAAGCTGGAATCACGCCCCTGAACTTCTGAACATCAGACAATCAGACGAGTAACCCACGAAGGTCGGGTTGAGATAGCTGCTGTTCACCAAGTGGAAGTGACCTGACAGCATCACCCTCTCTCTTAGTCTTGGTCCCAAGGATAGCCACCAAACCAGCTGCAGATGCAAAGCAAGGATGGATATGGATCCAAGGGGCTGGGCGGACCAAGATCCAGGCAGTTCAGGCTCGGTGAGGAGGGGCCCGGCGGCGCCTGCAGT
>BGNK01003964.1:12119-44553 GCA_003297005.1 Symbiodinium sp. clade A Y106
CCGCTTGGCCTTTGGGTGCACGTGTTCGATACATCTCGGCTATCCTAACTCTAACCATCCACTCAGCAAGAAGAGCACGGGAATTTATGTCAGAGAAGGCCTAATGTGAAATATGATATGTGAAGCGGAATCACAAGTCACAAGAACCACACTACTGCAGAGTGAAAGCACGAACCCAAAAACAAACAGAATTTCTGAGGAAATGCACCAAGGTCTGGTTGTCAAAGTCCAGGCTGAAGCTTGCAGAGTCCATCAAAGTGATCCTGGCCCACACACACACACATTGCCGCCAAGAAACGGGTTGGGGATTCAAGTGTGTTGGATTTGGTCAGTCTTTGGTGAAGGGGGTGCACGGTGATGTACAGAGTCGTCTCAAAAGAATCAGAAGACAGCAAAGCAGGTCCTAAACTGGAATAGCTGTATCAGAAGCCTCGCACTAGTACTAGGACTAGTACTTGTACTCGTAGTTAGTTGTAGTGGTCGTGGTCGTGGTAGTGGCAGCGGTAGTGGTAGTGGTAGCGGCAGGAGTAGTGGTAGTGGTAGTGGTAATTGTTGTTGCTGTGGTGGTAGTGGTAGCAATAGTGGTACTTGCAGTTGCAGTTGCTGTAGCAATAGCAGTAGCAGTAGTTGTTGTTGTAGCAGCAGCAGCAGCAGTGGTTGTTCTGTCGGCAATACTAGTAGAGCAGTAGTAGTAGTAGTTGTTGTTGTTGTTGCTGTTGCTGTTGTAAAACGAAACGAGAAGGAGGAGGAGGAGGAGTAGCAGAAGTCGCAGCAGAAGTAATAGTAGCACTAGTCACTAGTCAGTAGAGCAGTAATCGTACTGCTGTGTTTGTGGTCGCGGTCTCGAAATTGTAGTGCGAGCAAAGACAAAAGTTGACGGTCGTCGAGGTGCCGCCACCGTGGCAGCAATTGCCTTGTACCAGCCATCGCAACAGAGTGCAGCAGGAAAGAACAGAACAAGGGCACAGGTGCCCGGAGTACATGTTGTCGACATTGCATGAGAACTTAAATTCACTACGCTTCGGTAGGTTGTATGTCCACATAGGCTCACTTGGCACCGATGCTTGCAAAAACAACACGAAGCAAGATCTTGATTGACGCAGCAAGCAGAAGCCAAGTAGCAGATTGCAAGAAGTGAAGCCAGTGGTAAATGCAACATGTTCTGCATTTGCATGCTTTCCCCGTTCGCAATGCAGTGTTCGTATGTCGCATGTTTTACTACGGACCACCAAGCGGCGACAAGCGACAACACCAGTGACACAGCAGAGCAGGGGGCAAGAATAAATATGCTCGAAGCAGCCGCAGGGCGGCAGAGCAGAGCTAGCATCACTCTTTTAGGAATTCCCTGGAAGGTTGGGTGTATAATATTATCATCTGCACACCTGCCAGGACCTTCCCGGGTGCTACGGCAGTTCCAAAAAATCCAAAATTTCCAAAAAGTTCACCCTTATGTTTTGGAAAAACCCCGTCCACTAGGTCTGGGGATTTCGGAAATTTTGGAAATTTTGGAATTTTTGGAAATTTTGGACTTTTTGGAAATTCCAAAATTTCCAAAATTTCCAAAAAGTTCGCCCTTATGTTTTGGAAAAATCGCGTCCACTAGGTTTGGGGATTTTGGAAATTTTGGAAATTTAGGAAAATATTGGAATTTTTGGAAATTTTGGAATTTTTGGCAATTCCAAAATTTCCAAAAAGTTCGCCCTTATGTTTTGGAAAAATCCCGTCCACTAGGTCTGGGGATTTTGGAAATTTTGGAAATCTAGGAAAATATTGGAATTTTTGGAAATTTTGGAATATTGGAAATTCCAAAATTTCCAAAAAGTTCGCCCCTATGTTTTGGAAAAATCCCGTCCACTAGGTCTGGGGATTTTGGAAATTTTGGAAAGTTAGGAAAATTTTGGAATTTTTGGAAATTTTGGAAATTTTGGAATTTTTGGACATTTGGAAATCTTGGAAATTGTGGACTTTTTGGAAATTTTGGAATTCTTGGAATTGATTTTCAGGAGGGCTGATTGTTACCCATCCGATGACAGACTATGCACTACGACTCACTTGCAAAGGCAAGGTCTGTCAATACTCATGCCCATATTTAGACGACTATCATTATATATATATATATATATGTATTGATACTCCTACGAATACTATTACCAATGCTAATACTGACATTGATCATTTGTTGAATGCTCAAGCTAGTACCAGCATTACTATCAATATTACACGTTTATAAAGCTTAATACGAATATGCTTAATAAAAAACTAATATTGATTAATATTGACATTAAAATTCCTACGCATATCAATAATCATATTCATATTGATATTTGTTTATATTAAAACCAATACTAATACACACCGGCAAAAACGAATTTATGCTATAAATATATATACCACTATATTAAAATACAAATTCAATAACTCATTCATGTAGTCATCTGTTAGTAGTTTCAAGTAATCAAGAGTAATACAAAACAAACATTCCTTCAAATACAAATCATCAGATTAGTATTAGTACTAACGCTAACACTATTACTAACTCTAATCACAATATTTATACTAACAGCAATGCTTGCATAAGTATTGGTGATGCTACGAATACTAATACGTATACTCGTATGATGTTAACAGTCATGCTAACACCAAGACTAATACTGACATTGATAATTTGTTGAATATTCAAGATAATGCCAGCATTAATACCAGCATTAACACTTATATTAAGGCGAATACGACTATGACTAATCCTAATACTAGTATTAACATTAACACTTCTACAAATACCAATAATCATATTCATATTGATATGAATACACACCTGCATATACTAATGTACATAAAAACACATACCACTCTCTTAAAGTACATATATATATATAGATTAATGCATTCATGTACTAATGTTTTAGGATAAGCATATACCCATATACCAATGTGACAATATACTACTTGTTAATGTATGAACATACTATACTAATATGCTAATATACTAATATACGACTACTGTAATATGCAAGTATGCCGACATGACAAAGTAGTGTACTAATATGCCAACATACTGATAAACTTATAAATCATTAGACAATACACGAATATAGTACATATACTAGTATACTAATGTACGAATATACTGGTATGTCAATATACTAGTATACTAATACACCAATGTACTAGTGTACTCATGCACCAGTTGTAACATTGTACTAACATATTACATATACTAATAAACAAGTATACAAATATGCTACTGCTCGAATACATTAATGTATCGATATACTAACCTGCTAATATACGAAACTATCAATATACTAACATATCAATTCTAATTCTAATATTGATACTAATACTAGCACTTCTGCGAATATTAACTGATATTAAACCCAGCATGAAGACTGATACTAATACTAGCAGTGGTGCTATTACTGACATTGACATTGGCACGAACACTAACACTAACACGAACGTGAGCACAAACACTAGTTTATGTTTACTAGTATTGATATGTATACTTACAATAAGCACTAATACTAATGCTAATAATAATACTAACACTAGTACTAATACGAATACTCATCCTAATATCAATACTACCACAAAACTATTAACTCATGTGCCGCGCGTCTGGTGCATGCGTCCTCAGTACATGGCATGTTAAAAGTACACGTTGTATATCTNTATCTACTGTAAAGGTTTTACTTTACAGATTATCGTCGTGTGCGGTGTGTTTAGAAAAAACCTCAGCCGAGTCACCTGCCAAGAGTACACTGTCACACGGGCATGGTCTGTCAACGGGCGGGGGGGGGGGGGGAGCACCATAATATACCAGAATAAAGATGGGAGCACCAGCGCTGCAAACGACGATAATGACGGCTCCACGATGTCGACAGCTTGAATAGTGCATAACGGCCAAAATGACGACATGAACATGAGTTCCACGAAGGGAGTTCTTGAAATCTGGCTCAATCGGATAAGCCGAAGCCTCACTCACAGCCAAGTCTCCACATGTCCTCAGCTGGCAAGAGCCATGCGCAAGCTCATACATCTCAAACAACGATGCAAGACCCCCAACGAGCTTAAAGGGAATGAAATTCAACTAACAGGCCGAAGCTCGCGCATGAAGACAGTCATGTTCGCATCCATCGTCCGCTGCTTCATTTCGGCCTCTTCGTCATCGGGTGCCGGGGGCCGCCGCTGGCGCGGACCCTGGGGCTCCCATTCTCCGTCACACACACACACACAGGACAAACCCGGAGAAGCCAATACCCCTTCATTAAGGAATACACCTTCAATTATGAGGGGACTCATATTAGAATTTAAGCGCTATATTCCTTAATTGCGGATACCGGGCTCTCTGGCAAAAGCTCCCAGCCAGGTCGCCTGGCGGCGGCGCGGCGGCACCCAGCAGTACTCCGCGACGCGCTTGGCGCTGGCCAGGGGCGCGTGCCTTCATCCGCGGCTTACGGAGTTGCTTTTGGCCCTGAAGCCTCAGCCTCAGCCCTTATTGCAGGATGCAGGCACATGGGGTTCGGTGTGGGGTCCGGACTTCGGGATGTGGGAACAACAACTCCGAATTCATAAGGCTTAGGGGAGGGGAGGGGAGGGGAGGGGAGGTATGCAACCTAGGAATGCTAAGGTTCACGAGTACACGCTTGAACCAGAATCACACACAGGGAATCGTCTCGCTATGAGCAAAATACACCACTTGGAACAACCACAAGACACAATCCCGATGGCAAACGATCCTGTAAGCACCCCAAACCCACACAAAGCCACACAGCCTCTGTGTCTGTGCCGAGTTCGAACCAGCACACACCGCCCTGCCCGCCACACAAAACAGCACAAAAGCACGCGAAGCCCTAAACCCTGGAACCACAAAACCCTAAACCCTAAACCCCTGAACTCGGAGAGGCTCTCCAAACGCGCCTCTCTCCAAGTAGCTCCTGCGTTGCTGCCCAGCTTCCATCCAAGGTTTCCTGGGCTCTTGCTGAGGAACTTGTTAAAAGCCCAGGTCAAGAGAGGGTGCAAGGTACTAAAGCAATAAAAACTCTGCTGTGTAACTTAAGTCAGGTCAGGTTCAAGACGAAATCATATCAAAACCAGGCCCAGTCTCCCAGTCAATCGCATGCTCTGGGGAGCCTCTGCCAAACCACGTGGGGACGTAAGGGGGTTCACTTTGGGGTTCCGAAAAGGGTTAATACAAGATCACCTTGGGGCCGTAGGTCTTCGGATTGTAGGGGCTCAGGGGCTCCGACGTTTAGATGGCGATGGATGTGTGCTGTTCCGTACGGATGTTTGCCCTGCGCTTTGCTGACTCGTGCAACGGAAGACTGTCAACTCGGTGTCAGAGTCCGGTTCTCGCTGCGCGGAGAGTGTTCGGGATGCGACGGTAGAGCAAGGACTAAGTTGCCGAGTTCGCCTTACATCACGAAACCATTCGGCCTGGGCCGCAGTGCGCAAGGTCCACCAGTGTGATGGCTGCGTGTGCGGAGCAGAGGAATGCGCCGAGTGCAGCGAGCGTCCAGACGATCCAAGCCTCAAAACCCCGCTTTAGAGTGTAGGGCCGTTGAGGATATGGCACCTTCAAATTGGCGGCAGTCAACACCAGCTATGACTCCCTCGCCCATCTGAAAGCCGATGAGATCGCGTCTTTGATATCGTGGCAAGGGTGGGCTCCGAGAACTTACAAAAGGTTTGTTGGACCTTGGTGTTCCTATATCGGCCACTTCTCCCGTGTTACCGGAGCATGCGCATGACCGCCATGTGTTCCAAACAAGTGAGCCCTCCAGACTCTTTCGAATTTTCTGCCGTGGCCTGTCGTGCCCCGCCCCTAATTCATAAGATCTTATAGTCTGTAGACATTTCTACCCTCTGCATCCCGCCCTTGAAACCGGACTTCAAGAATGGAGAGGCCCAAACAAGATGGCCCCCGTCTCTGCGATCTTCCTTGAATCCAAAACAGCCCCAAGAGCGGCAAGAGAAGCTGATGGGCCTGGAGCTTGGTCATGTATCTGGAGTTTGCGACGGCAACAACCTGAAGCTGGTTCGGGGTTTACTGGCATTGGTTTAGGTTCAGGTCCATAACCTGATCCCTAATAATCACTACCCCTCTGAAGTCTTCCGAATATGCTTTCTGAAAAGAAAAGCTTTGGGGGGTATCGTGGGGCGTGGCTTGAGCTGTCACTTGGAGCTTCAGCAAAGCAACCCTGCTTCTGCAACACGACCTCTGAGTCTCAAGTCGATCCCTCATGTTGGCTTAAATACGTCTTCGAAGTTGAAGACCGTTCTTACGGCGCTAGCTTCTAACCATCAGTACTATCTACTACTCACTTGACAGCTTGAGCCGGTTCATGACAGTCCTCCGAGGGCTCAAAGACTCAAAGAGGCAGAAGGTGCTTTCTCCGGCCTCGCAGCCTAAACTGTTTAGGATGAAAGCTGTTTTATACCCAGAACCCCCACGTCCTAAGCAACCGTCTCAGGACTTCGGGCTTCACAAACCGAGCAGCCAAGACCACCCAGAGGGTTCTCACGCTGGGGAACTCCAACTGCAGCGTCTCGCTCTCCACTGGGCTCAACACCACCTTCGAGCTGCGTTGTGGGTTGGCATAGGGGCTTCGAGTTTCGGGCTTAGGATTGCTGTGGCAGTTGGGGTTACTTTGGAGGTTACTGTCAGCTGACTTATGGGGTTACCGCAGGGGTTACTGTCAGCTTTAGAAAGGGGCCTACTCTAAAGGGTACTACCAAACGAAGTTTGGTCATTGCCATCATCAGACCTCGATAAGTCTGTGGACTATGCTGTCAACAAGTCGATGAAGGAATCTTGACGATTCATCCCATGCACGAAGACTGCACCAAGCGAAAAGGTAAGATAGGACTCTGGGTAATCAAGATAAACATATCTCCTTGTGGTCCATCTTGACAGTAAACTCGTTCACGCCCTATGCTAAAAAAACCCTTGTAAAACGTGATGACCCCCCTTTATCACACGTCCCTACTCTGATGCTACAGGGCCCCAGGAAGCTCTCAAAAAGTCGCTCGGAAGCAATGTTTCCAAGACGCCCAGCTCTGCCGGATAAACAAGGGGTGAAACAGGTCGGTGACACGGAGCTCTCATATGGGGCATTTCCGGGGTCCCGTACCTAGCCAGTATCAGGATGATCCTACTCTTTAAGATGTTCCATATAAGGGTCCCCCAATTGTCTGAAACTCTCATATCAAGAGCCATAGCAACAAAAAACTCCCCTGTCCTCAGCATCACGCAACTCGTGGCGAGCGGACTGTCACGGCGTCGGTGGCCTGATGTACTTCTTCCGGTCATACCTGCCTAGGTACTGTCTGCCTCCATAGCTCCTGGTGTAGGTAGAGACATTACCGGCCGCAGCTTCATCGAAGTGCTTCATGCTCCGACAGACTTCTGCGAGTGTCTCGATCTCCCATCGATCCAAGCACTCGTCCACCAAGTCCGCTGGCTTGTCTCGTGCTGCCTTCACCTCCTGCAGCGCACGCTCCTTGAGCACTGTCTGAATGCAAAGGGGTGTGCGCAAGCGCACGAGCACCTTCTTCTGCGCCTCGGCATTCATCCGCTGGGACTCGGTGCGACTCCCTCGGGCGTAGAGCGTCTGCAGGATTTGCCCCGCCGTCTTGCCCTTGGGGTCCACGCCCACCTCAGCGAGCTTGTGAAGGTATCTCTTCTGAACCTGCTCCAGCTCCTTCTCGCTCACCGCCGGAACCTCATCCTCCTGGGGCAGCACGGAGAACCCAAGCCTCGTGCCACTGATGGCGGTCTGCGATGCTTGCTGGTACAACGCCTCGGCCGAGGCCGCCGAAGCCGGCAGATGAGCTTGGGGACTCGCATTGCCAGGCGAAGATCTCTCCGTTTCCCGAACTGCTTTTGGGGTCTCAGGCTCTGCGTGGAGTGCGTGCACCGCGTGCACGGGGCTCTGCGGTGGATTTCCGGGCAACGTGGGAGCTGGAGCCGGCGTAGCCGGAGTCGGGGACCTATGCGTCTGGCGCTCCTGGCGCTCCTCCTGGGGCCCATCCCAAGCGCTCCGTACAGGCACCCGTGGTGTTGGCGCCCGTGGTGTCACGAGGCGGTGCGTCTGAAGTGCGCTGCTTGCGGCAGGTGGCGTCGGGGTCTTCGCCGTCGGCCTTGTGCCGCAGCCGGCCGAGGGTGGCCTCATGTACGAGGCGGCTCTCGGTGTAAGCCTGCCTTCAGCTCGGCTCTGTGGACGCTCTCGCGGACGCTCTCCTCGGGCACTCTGCGGCTGACTCTGGGGTGTGCAGCTGTTCGGCCGGAACCGAAGAGCCCGAGATTGCTTCACCATAGGTAGATGACCCAAGATGCGCGCAATTTCGCTCCTGTCGTCTTTGCCCCGGTAAGCAATGGACTTGGAGACCATGCCTGGCGTAGCTTTTGCCACATGGTTGAGATCATCGAACAAGGATTCATCCGACGGGTTGTGCAGCAGGACTGGGTCGTCATCACGCAAGGGCTTCTGCAGCATCGTGGCGCACCCAACTGACCATGGACTACTAGGGTTACTAGGGCTGCTTCCTGTGCTGCTCTGCAACGCTAGGGGATTTCCGTTGCAGAAAACCTTCGAGCCCAGAAATTTAGAGGCAGTCATCAAGCTTTGCTGTCGCAGGTTAAACCCCTGCGACTGGAAAAGGCACAGTGCAATCTTGAGTTGCAACCACGTGCTTGCATGCAATTCATCTCGTAGAGTCCACATGAAACTATTCACCGCAAGCTAGAGCTAGATGGCAGTCTTGTACGCTGCTTGCTACTTATCGTCCGCGATGCAGTTGATCTGTTGCGACCTTCCTCTACGAATGCACACTGCACGAGCATGCGTGTCTTTCAGTTGTCTGGCAGTGCGAGAACGCAGCATTGAGCTGCTCCATCCCCATTAAGTAGAACCTGCTTTCTATTTGCATGCTGTCAGGACCATGCCATCCTGATGATGTCCGAATACGACGTTGTTTCAGTCCTTGTCCTACACTGTTCTGCTACGAAGCCAGGGGGTATCGTGCAGCCTGAATCCGCGCATCCCGGAACACTTGGTCGCCAGTCTGGTTGCAGAAGCCAACATGGTGATTCCGGACGCAGCTGGAGGAGGATGGCAGCTGCGACCTTGTTTCCATGAACAAGAGCAAAGGTTGCCTGGCTATCGAGGCATGTTCCCCATGTTGTAGTTAGTAGCTGTCTCGCATGCAGTCTTCCTTCGAAAGCCGAGCCGAGAGACAGTATGGAGTAGAAGCTCTCCTCTCCCAACAGCAGCGTCGCATTGAGGAAACACCTTGGCGTGCTCTCCTAGACATGGCTTATGCTTCTGCAATGCAGCAAAAACAGGCAATCTTTCACAGCGACTCTTGACTTTTGCAGCACACGACCGTGGAGTCGTAGAATACCCAACATGCACAGCACGTGCGTAACCAACATAAAAAGCTGCTTACTTCAGACAGGACACAGGAAGGCCAAGAACTTGGACCACACCTCTCCATGCAGGTCTCAATGTGTCGGTGGCTACGTCTAAGGTGTTTCTGTGTGTCTGTATATGTAGATATGTAGTTGTATACATATATGCATATGCATGTATATGTGTGTATGTATCTATGTATCTATGAATATATCTAGTATCTATGTATCCATGAACATATGTACCTATTTATCTATGTACCTATGTATGTATATATGTGTATATGCATAAAGGTATATAGACACATATGTGCGTGCATGCACATATATGTATATATATATACACGTATTATACGTGTGTGTGTGTGTGTATGCACGCATGTATGTATGCATGTATGTATACATACTTGTATATATATATATATAAACACATACACATATTGTGTACATACATAGGTACATACATACATACATACATATCATATATGCATACATGTGTAGACATACACATTTGTGTATGTACAATATGTATGTATATATAGAAATATATATATGTGTGTGTATTGTATAAGTGTGTATATATATATATATACATCCATACATCCATACATACATACATACATAGCTGTAGAAATAAAGACCACAAACACACACGTTTGTGCCTGCCAATGTATGTGTGTATTGTCTGTAAACAAATACACAAACTTGCATCCGTATTGTATATATATATATATGTACAGGTGCGTGTGTGCATGTATGCATGTGCATGTGTATGTGCATGTGTATGTGCATGTGTATGTGCATGTGTATATCTATGTACATGTATATGCATATGTAAATCTATGTGCATGTGCGTGCGAATGTGCGTGTGCATGTGTATGTGTATGTGTATGTGCATGTGCATGTGTGCCTGTATGTATGTAGGATTATGTAAGTAAGTAGGTAGGTAGGTAGGTAGGTAGGTAGTGTGTATATATATATATAGAGAGAGAGAGAGAGACAGAGACAGAGACAGAGACAGAGAAAGAGAAAGAGAGAGAGGAGAGAGAGAGAGAGAGAGACAGAGACACAGACAGAGACAGAGACAGAGACAGAGACAGAGACAGAGAAGAGAGAGAGAGAGAGAGGAGGAGAGAGGCAGACACGTGAATACATACGGATAAGTATATAGCCTGTTGCGGCCTTTGGGCCCACGTGCTGCCACAGGCACATGCTGGTAGGTGAGATCGAACACGATGCATCGGGCACCCACCATCCAGAGCCGTGCCCAGATCGTGCCGGAAGTCTCGTGGCCTTCGAGCCGCGCCCCGTTTGCGTTTTTATGAACTCATCGGGCTCAAACCTCTCATGAAGACCAATATAGAACAATATAGAACAAGTAGCCTAACATGCAAGCTTCTGGTTTCAGGGAAACCTTTGAATGCAGAAGCTTGAACAATGAGATGGGTTCGTGGTGCAGATGAAACCTACCATGTGCGCGTGTGCGTGTGCGTGCCCGCGCGCATGCCCTGAAAGGGTTAAAACCCGACATGCTTGTCTGTTTACCCCCGTCCCTTCCAGCCCTTACTTTCAAACAACCTAGGGGTCGAATCATTAGAGATGAGATGCCCTGTACAGTCCCTGATGCAATGAAACCATAATGGACCGGACACCAGAGCCCTATTCTGATCATCAAGGCCCTACAAAAAAAAACACCCTACCAGCCGACTTTGCAGGTCTGGGAAGTTTCTTCCAGGCGCTCTTAAGGAGCTTAGCCGAGGCTTGGCAGCAAAGAGTCCAAGCTACAAGGTCTCCCGATCTCCCGCTCTGGAAACTCGCAACAAACACGAAACCAGGAGCCTTCCACGCTCGACCCCTAAGTTCCCTTTAGAGGCTCACAAAACAAAAACCGTTTTGGAGCCGGCCCTCGCGGGCAACGGAGCGGGCACCCCCACTCGACACCTCAGAGTGGGAGCAGGTGCGAAAGCAGCGCAGCCGGGGGGGGGGGGGTGTTTGAGAGATTCCGTCAAGGCTTCCCGTCAAAATTCCTGAAACGATGAAGGATTCTACAAGGGTTGTATCTGGATCGTTCCTCAAGGCTCCGGAGCTTCAGAACTTCCGACCTCAGGGCGGGGTTTGAGGAAGGAACGCTAAAGCTCTAGGGAAAGTGTTGGCAATTTTTTGCCACCCGCCCAGCTGAACAAAGTCGCACCAGTGTTGGCAATTCTTCAGGCCCGTTTATGAGCTGTGAGTTGTGCTGTCGAGGTTTGCGGCTTCGAAGGTCGGCTGAGCCATGATTTCGGGGAAGCCTGTGAACTGTTAGCATCAGCAAGCATCGTGAATTGGGATCCCAAGGTGCAAAAGTCCCTCTGAACCCTACAACCCTGTACTTCTGGCCTCAAGACGGAGAAAGATCACAGAAACCGCTAGACTTGGGAAACTCCTTTCTGCGGGCTTCTCCGGATGGCTTACGCCTCTGGGAGGCTCTCTGAGCAAGGGACGAGAAATTCCTGCCACTGGCGTACTGTAGGCGCCCCAATACTTCGAATAAGGTTTTGGGGGTCATTAGTCATTACCGTATAAGTATAAGAAGGAACCCTAAGGAACAAACTATACTGGCAGTTATTTGAGCTTCTATAGGAGCAGTGTCCAAACCTCAGCAGCCTATCCGCGACTACCAGACACGCTGGAACCTGAAAGCTACAAAAGAGACGGCTCGATGTAAAGACTCTAATATAACTATGAGGGCCTTAACAATTTCGAATAGGGTTTTGGGGCCCATTATACCATAATTATACTAAGGAGCCCCCAAAATAGAAAAGGTAATTCTGTAGGCCCTACGTCCGGCCCGGGGCGCCAGGGGCGCATAGCCTTCCCCCAGTGACTGGAGCTCCACCTCTGGAGTCTCCATGAAGGCATGGCACTGCAACAACAACCGGACTGAACAATTTTATGGGGCCAGGGAGTCAACAAATTCGCCTGTTTCAATCAAATCGCCTGAGCAGTCCGGGGGGCTCTGGGTCGGGGCTTTTGGGTTAGGGTGAGTTCTGTTTGGTGTCCGGTGCTACGGCTTTCGGGGTTCTGGGCTTTATGGCTTGAGGGCTTTAGGGTTTTAGGGTTGAAGGCTTTCTTGGTTATTTTTGCTTTGGCTTTCTTGGTTTAGGGGTGTGGGTTTGTCCGGGTCGGCTTGCGGCTTGGGTTGGCAGAAGCCGTTACTTCGGACACAGAAAACTGGGATTCGAACAACTGCGACACAAAACCTGCGGCATCGCGCTCGTAAATGCATTGAGTTGAAACCGCCGCAGGTGCTGGAACTTGAACCTGCGAGCCTGCATGAGGCTGCAGAGCATCGCTGAGATTTCGAGGATTTCCCTCACAAGAGCCCGCCACTTTCCGTGAGCCTCGCTAAAGCAATTCAGAATCGTTGACCTCAAGACTTTGCTAGCGCTTCACACCGCAAGGCAGACTGCAAGGCACCCCTTTTTCAGAAGGACATCGCATGCCTACCTTTTGAGGCGATGAACGAAGGAGCTGCACTATGTGAATGTGCATCTTAGCCGAATCACACTGTGATTCTGCGAATCTTGGGGGGCAGCAGAAAGGGATATGGAGGAATCGCAAGGTTTCTTGCTTGACCTGGCAACGGAAACTAGCCTCCTGAGCCCTCCGAGCAACAAGTGGGCTCAGCTGAAAACGAAATTTCCGCTCAGCTCGCCTGCCCAGGAACGATCCCGCGGCGCCAAAGCTGTGGCATTCACGGCCTCACAGCTCCTTTGCTGTTTCTGAGTTCGGGAGAACAATACTGGCTCACGGGAGAAACTTGTCAATCGCTTTGGCGGTGCATGCCCAAGACACGGACAGACGAAACCCCTTGCACCCTACTATTTAGGGGTACTATATTAGGGTCCCCTCCATATGGCTCTATGACATCCAGGAGTCCGGTACATCTGACAGTGGCCGGACTCGGCGTCGAAGTCCCAGCACCGGCAGCCATGCTCACCTGAAATATTGAAGTGGCCTGGTGCCTAGGGTTTAGGAACCCTTATAATATGGTGGTATCATAAGCCCCCTTACCTTTCAAAAGGATCTACACACTAAGGTTTCCCTCATTTCTCTGCCGGCCTGGACGGATTTGAAGGAAGCAGGCCCGGGCACATCGACAGGCATCCCGTTCCTCAGCAGGCTCCAAAGCGCAGCGGCGGCAGCAGCAGCAGCTGCTGCTGCTGTTGCTGCTCCTGCTGCTACTGCTGCTACTACTACTGCTTACTACGACTCGTCCTCCTCCTACTGCTGTTGTTGCGACTGCGACTACTGCTGCATCGACTGCTGCTACCACTGCTACTGCTACTGCTACTGCTACTGCTACCACTACTACCGCCAATGCTGCTGCTACTGCTACTACTACTGCTACTCCTACTCCTACTCCTACTCCATCCTACTCCTACTCGTACTCCTAGTCCTACTGCTCTGCTGCCGCTACTGCTACTCCTATTCCTACTGCTTGTCCTACTTCGACTGCCACTGCCACTGCTGCTGGAAAATGCTGGCCGCAGCAGCTGCTGCTGCTGCTGCTGTTTCTGCTGTGTCTGCTGTTTCTGCTGTTTCTGTTGATTCTACTAGTACTACTGCCACAAGAACCTAAGACGGCGACAGCCGCGACCGCCGCAACTTATGTCGGTTTTGCTGCACCCACTGTGGCCATCATCAGGCTTTGAATAGCAGCAAAAAACAAGGAAAGAAGAGGGAATGACACGGGACGGGAGAGATCATGAAGCTCGACTGCCGCCTTGTTACTATGTAGAGCCCGGCGGGCAGAAGGTTGGCACGATGCCACCGACACTCCGCATGGACACCGTCACCCTGAGGAGTCGACCTTGCAGGGTTTAGGTGACCGTGGACATGGGCAAGCGGTGTGCTTGGAAGGTTCGGGGTTCGGGGAGACGGGGGTGTAAGGTCACGGCATGGCAGTGGGACAGAGGTCAAGGGTGCACGTGGTCCTGCCAATTGGGTGGCATTCGGAAAACCATTGACATGATTCATACGAAGCCAACGTGTCAGTCTGTTTCCACATGCATCACAACGAGTGCAAACGCCAGCGACCATTATCCTTGCGTGTAATCTTAAGGACACCTTCGACGGTGTAACATTCACCGGAAGTTTCACCCACCTCGGGGACCATGCCATGCCGAGACTGGTCATGCAGGTGTAGCAGATGCAAACCAAAGCAAAGCGCACTCGTACTAGCCTGCTTGTGCCATAGGATGTGCAATTCGCGTACAGCTTCGGAATGTTGGGCATGCATCCGATTCGGGGAGCATCCGGACGCAGCAGCAGTCACGTGCCAATGTAGAAGGTCATCCGCTATTTAGTCTACCAACCAATCCAAACCAGCTATCGGAATCGAACTGGTCTATTCAGGGACAGTTCGATTCCTCACCCATGGCACATGAGTTTCAGTCACGATCAATGGTATAAAGACTTGGGCTCATGGCGATGAGGTAAATTTACTGAAATGTATCTTAGCTTAATATATAATGACTGCTAAAACATTCTTGACCAGAGACGTGCCTCGACCTGCTCCCTGAAGCGGAGAAGCAGTTGCTCTCATGGTCGCTGAGCAGCTTCACCTAGGCTCCTAAGATTAGAGCTTAGGGTAAACTATGAAAATATATAATGTGGCATATAATCCAGCTGCTAAGATTAGAGTTTAGGGCAAACTATGATAATTTATAATGTAGCATATCATGTAGCTGCTAAGATTAGAGTTTAGGATAAACAGTGAGAATATAAAATGTAACTAGAATAGACTGGACTCTCGCAACTCGGACTTTCAGGCGAGGTTGGTTCGGTCGGAAGGTTGGACACATTGGCGAAGATTAGGGTTAGGGTTTTGGGTCTAGTACTATAACACTCTATAATTAACCCTAACACACTATAATCAACCATAACACTGTATAACAAACCATAACATACCATAATATGCTATAACGTACTACTACTCTGGTCTGCTATCATATAGGTGAGGGGAGCTTTCTTCCGCTGGCCGTGGGAGTGGAAAGACCGAGTCCACGACATCTCGATAGCCCAGCTCGATCAACAGCCTGACACAGCTGGGCAACACCCTTGATACAGGGGCCTTGGCAATTAGAGTAGGATTACGTGGCACATTCAGTAAACATAGCTCGAATCATTTGTAGTTGGAACGAGGTTTTGGGGCAAATTGCAGTATGCTTAGTGTTATAATCGGAACCCAGGCTATAAGGCACCAGGCAACAAATGTCCAAACTGCTCTGCCGGTGCCTGTCGAAGACGCTGCCCGACGAGGTCCCTCGCTCACGCAGCTGCCCCGCGTGAATCTCCAAGAAGAGCCTCTGGGATAGTATAAAACAGATAGTTGTAATATAGTGTTAATACAGTATCCCAAGGCCTATGGTGTATACATATATATATATGTATACATACATGTCATGTTACAGTACGTTGTAGTACGGTACAGTGTGAGAGTTTAAGAGAGCCTGTAGTATGTTCTAGCATGTTTCAAAAACATCATTGAAGCATCTTCCAAAATCTTTGTGTGTGTGTCTATATATATATATATATATTCTCGTATCTTGTTGCATGTTACAGCAGATTATGGCTTTTGTTGATAGCCTGTTGCTAACAAGTAAAAACCTACCATAGTATATTGTCGTATATGCTAGTACATCTGATACCAATTACTGTGTATTCTGGCTTGATGTAGTATATGCGAAAGAACTTTGCGCACCGTAGTACATTGTGGTACCTTGGTTCACGCAAATCTGGTATCGATGTTAGAGTACAAAAACACGATAGCGTACTATGGTGTTTTGTTCTCTCGCAAGCGATGGTATATTGCGTCATCTCTCTCTCTGCCGTGCCCTGCCCGAGGGTCTCGCTACGCAAGGGCATGTAACCGCAGGCTAGAACATCAGGAGGCATAACGGGAACGGGCGACCTCCGTCCTACGTCGAGCCCACCATGTTATCTATAGTAGGTAAACATGTAAAGAAAGTATATCATAAGATGTTACTTCTTGTTCAGAAAACAATGCCCTACAACACCGCATAAAGACTTCACACTTAATTCTGACAATGCCCCCTGTAGCCCCCTTCGTCAAAGCTCCTGCAGAACCCTGGCTAGAACCCTTATGAAATCCTCCAGGCTGCCCCACATCTTCAGCCAAACCCTCCCTTTTACAAATTTATAGCACTCTCCTGAATCCCGCGGACCCCAACACCTCAAAACCAAAACCTCTAAACCCTCCAACCCCAAGCCACAAAATGCCCTGCCCAAAATCCCAGAACCAAAGAGAAAGCCCCAAAACTTCGTGCCAAAAATACCTCGGCTGGAGATGCAGGCTTTGCCATGCACCCATGAGCGCCTCTTCCTGTCGAGGTTTCTGTCAGGGTTCTATAAGGGCAACTACAAGGGCTTCTATAATGGGTACTACTGCAAGGGTTCACACTTGCTGCATGAGGTTGCCAGAAGGAGAGCTATTTCGATGAGTCTCAGCTGAGCACTGGCAGGCCCAAACCACAGGATCCCTATCATCGCTGCATTACAAGTAGTAGTGCCATTAGACGTAGTAGGTAGGAGGAGCAGGAGTAGGAGTCGCGGTGTCGTAGTGGCTGTGGCAGTGGTAGTGGCAGCGGTAGTGGCAGCGGCAGTGGCTGTGGTAGTGGTAGTAGCAGTCGTAATGGCAGTGGCAGCGGCAGCGGCAGTGGTAGTGGCAGTGGTAGTGCCAGCGGCAGTGGCTGTGGTAGTGGTAGTCACAGTGGTAGTAGTGGTGGTAGTGGCAGTGGCAGGAGTAGCAGCAGGAGTAGCAGCGGTGGTGCTAGTCTTCTTTGTCAACTAGCCAACGGCAATATTATAATTATGGATATAGACGCATATAGTATTTAATGTTAAACCCGATCCTCCGAACCCTCGACATCAATCTTCAGCGCACAGAGCCGTGGCCGCTTTTGGAGGAGGGCATCCAAAGCCACCTCATCTAGCGCAGGGGCCTTGACAATTAGAATATGGTTGCGGCGAAGACCCTGGCATAATTGCTTAGGGACAAAAGGGGACAGCATGACTGAGAATCCCGACCCGTGTTGCAACACCCCCGGAAGGCCACAAGGTCCGCCAAAAACCTGTGGGCTTCCCTTTAGCGGTCCGTGGGTTTTGTATGCTTACAAGGCATCCATCTACAAGGGGCTCTACGAAGTGTCATCCAGGTCTCGCCTGGAGACTATATAAGTCGGGCAAACAAAAATTCTTGCTTGAAGGGTCTTCATCTTCGGATCCCTGTGTTTTGCTGTCCTTAGAGGCTCCTTTGAGAGAGGGGTCCGGTTGCAGAGAGGATCATGAGCTCGCGATCCCTCGAACATTTTTGGAAGTCCTTCAAGTCAACTCGTTTTGTATCCTGTCGGAAAGCTCCTGCCTTGGCATTTCGGATTTCTGGCCACGTGGCTGTGCTGACCAGCTGACCCTCATCTCCCGTGTCGACGACCTCGAGCGAAACGCAGATTGCAGCCCCAACCAACACGGAACCAGCAAAGACTGACAGAAACGACTTGCGCCCTCTCGAGAGTAGTATCAAGCTTGGCCAACAGGTCCAGCTCCATCCCAGTCCCAGAAACCAGAGAACTCCGAAGAGCCTCCACCGTGCAAGCCGCAGAGTGCTTCTCCGGGCACCTCAAAGAGTTTTGCCGTCGAGGTATGTATATATATATATACATATACATGTAAATGTATAATAAAAGTATACAAATAACTAAACATGTGTATATATATATACATATGTATGTAAGTATGTACATATGTATAACTGTTTGCTTATATTTGCATGTGTATTGATACGTATATATTTATGTTTGTATCTATATTCATATTTATATAGTAAGAGTGCTATGCATATTTAGATATATTTACATGTATATTTATGTTGATATATATATATATGCATACGTATATGGCTATATGTTATAGTTACACATATATATACACTCTAATGTTCATATATATATATATATACATGTGTATATATATATATATGTGTGTGTGTATAATATGAGTGCTCAACTCCGGGTTTGCAGCGAGGGTCTGAAACCTGCGGCGGCTTGGGATGGGAGTATCAGGTGTCACCAGCCTTCAAGAACCCCACCTACTATCATGGCCCCCAAACTGGTAACCCCAAACAAAAAAGAGGTATCCTTTCTATCGTGGCACTCAACTAGCAACCCGAAAAACGGGGATCCTTACTCCAGTGGCCCCCTACATTTACCCAAGAAAACCTACATGAAAGAACCCACCCAAATGAACAAATTTAGGTCGGACGCCGCAGCCGGCCCACACCACCGCGACCGGCCGCAGCCTGCGGCCGAGATAGAACCCAGGACTTGCTGCAGGCTTTGGGGCTTGGACTTTCTTCGTAGGGATTTCTTGTTTCCCTGGAACCTAGCAAGGACAAAGCCCGCATTGCAGGGCAACTTCCAAGAACAGTTAATGATTTATTTTTTTGGTTCGAGGTTTTCGAAATCAAACAGACAAGGAAAGCCCTAAACCCTGAATCTGAACTCCACAAATTCTCCCCGATGGATCCCAAGAGGAGTCGCAACCTGACTCGACTGCAAGTGTTCACATTTGTGATTGTGATTGTAACTACGCGCGTGCTTGCCGCTGCTTCCCTCAGTTTATCTTTATCATGACATTCCCTAGACCAGAATCACTTACTCTATTGCGGGTCGTCGGCACGGTAGAAACGGTAGTGTTGCTGCTTGGTGCAGGCACCTTACCCGAAACGGCTCGTGCCTGGACCACCTCGATGCGGGATTCGAGACCATTGCGGAGCACCTTACATCTGAAACATCTGTCTCCAGCCCATCTGTTTGAAAGTGCGTTTTGGCAGTGTGCTTCGAGCCTTAGATTAGAGACTATGAAAAAAAACATAGCCCCGCAAATGCCCCGCGTGGCTCCTGCCACCCCTACTGCTTATCCTGTGGAGCCACGGCTACGGCTGGGGTTCATGGCACTGCTACAGTTACATGGTTTTCGATTCGCTGGCTCAGAAAACTCAGACAAACGCGAGTGAGCAACGAACAAAACCCCGAGACGAGCCTGGACACAGCGTAAGCCCCTTGTGCGCGGGGACCCCCTGGCATGACATGGTATTTGGAGCACCTTTCCAGGCTTTGCTTTGCGATGCCTTCTAGGAAAGAACTCCTAGAGATAACCCTGAACCCGAAGCAAAACCCAAGCCTCTATTGGGGCTTAAGGTTTAGGGGTAAAAAGGGCTCGAGTTTGAAAGGTACATTGTACATGTATATATATATATATACATATTTATTTATTTATACAGTTGTATATAGAAATATACATATTTACTTATTTAAAGACTTTAAGAGCCATCGAGGCATCCGAGACGCTGAGGCTTTTAGCAGTGCTGCCGTCGCCGGCGAAGGCTCCAGGGCCAGCACAGCGAAACCCTGCGGAAGGGTTTGGGGTTTGGAGCTTTACCCAAAGGGTCCAAGTATCATTGTGGTATATACTTATAGGGTATTTTGGTGGTCTAAGTGTATACCATAATGATACTTGGACCCTTTGGGTTAGCTATTTGAGGAGGGGTTTGGACTCTCCCACCTCGGACAAGGGAGGGTTTGGGGCCCTGCGAAGAAGCTGAGAGGGACGTCGGGTCTCAGAGGGCTTGTGCTCGCACTCGGAGCCCGTCACCAGGCTTAGGGTGCAGGGAGGGGCGTTTAGACTTTATGCCCTCGCACTCGGACTTGCCAAATGAGGTTCATGCTTAAGGTTTAGTTCAGGGTCTAGCTAGTTGCCATGCTTAGCGTGTCCACTGTAGCTGCAGGATCCAAACTATATATCATCATATATTTCTGGGTAACCCCTCGGGTGTCAGAAAGCTTCTCATCTCGCTGCACGACGAAGGTCAGCTTACAGAGTCGACGCCTCCACGCACTGCCACTGCAACTGAGATTGAAGCAAAAACAGCAAACCTACATCTCTACGTGCTTCCGGTCTTCAACACTGGCCAGCAGCTGGCAGCCAGATGGCTTGCGAATTCAAGCTTCCAAGTTTGGTCCAGGTCAGCGGCTTCAGGTAAAGCCTGACACCAGCTGTCACACCGCACCAAAGGTGCACAGGGGTCTACCTACCTCCTGTGTATCTGCTTGCCTGATCACTCTATCCGCCCTCACGTCGATAGGACTGCAAGAACAAGTCTTGGCAGGTATATAATGCATAAACTGTAGAATACCCCGTATACATTCGGGTGTATAAGAAAAGTATTACATATGTCATGTATATCAAAACAAAGGTATATAGTAGGTTGCCAGGTTGACACCTGTCCCTGTGCACTCAAAAATGTCATCACCGAAAGGCCGGTAGGGCTCTTCGTTGCCGAGTTTACCGCGGAGCGAAACTGCCCTGCGTGTGGTGTAAGCACGAATCTTCACTGCCTGACGAAGACTGGAATTTTCGAAGGTAGTGACGGCTAGCGCGTAGTACTCACACCAGTCCCAGCTTTCATGCAGTCCTGTACCTTGCTCAGGTGGAATGGCACTCCTGATTGCAGCTATCTGCACCTGGCGTTCTCTGCGCTGTTAGATATGGAGCACCAGGAGCTTTGCTGATGTGCTGCTTGCTCAAAAGCATGACAAGGCAGACTTCAATGACTAAGGTACTAATGACTACGTTCAACACGAGGCGTACTGTGCTTTGGCATGTTGGGTATTGCATACATACAAAGTCATGGTATGGAGTTGAAACCTCGGTGGCCTTTGACACCCTCCAGGTGTACGGCCAGCCGGTCAAGAGGGCGCACATGACCCGCACCAGGGGCCTATTCCCCACGTCTCATAGGACACCACGAGCCGTCGGTGCTGCTCAAGGATTTTCTTGAGCATGCAACCTTTCGCAACGATCACCTTATTTTCTTCTGGGGGATGAGATGATGCAACCGCTTTCCACACGAACTTCAGCGGCTTCGTGGCAAAAAGATCCAGCGATTCGACGTATCGAGCAATCTAAAAGTTCAGCATAGCAGAAAGCTCCGCCTTTCCTGCACCTGTCTTTGAAAAAAGTTGTCCCCTGTTCCCAAACTTCGAATCTTGTAATCACATGTAGTGCCCGATGGGCCCTGTCTGCCTCTTCGGTTTCTCAGCGCTTCTCAGGACTTCTCAGAGCTTCAGGGTCTTGGCGGAGTATCGGCTCCAGCGACAGATGTGGCAGTGGCTGCACATGTCTCCATCCTTGCAACCTCTGTTCTTGAGCACATACTTGCATGCTGGTCCGCACGTGAAAGGGTGGCCCATGGAGCCCGGGTTCAGCTGCACACGCTCCAAGCCAGGCGGGAAGCCCATCACGTCCACAAGAGGAGGAGGCTGCAAGGTGGGCCCGGGTAGAGACGGCTCCTCCGTCGAGAGGAGTCGCACAAACTTGGCCGTGAGATCCTCCTCAGCTTCTGACTGGGGTGTTTTAAGGCTTCGCACCGCCTCTTTTGTTGCCTTCTTGCTTTTCCCCTCCCCATCCTTCGCTGTCTTTGACCAGAAGCACTCATGGCATTGAAGGCAGTCGGCACCATCACGGCATCCTCCCTTGCGCTTCACATACCTGCAGGCTGCCCCGCAAGTCACCGGATGCCCCACGGATCCTCTCGAAACCACTCTGGGCTTCTCAGCCTCGGCGCGGGAACGGTAATCTTTGGGCGGTCGCTGCACGGCATGTGGCGGCGGCGGGGGCGTGGGCGCCACAAGAGGAAGTACAGGAAGCGGGAGTGGGAGCTTCACAAAGCCGTTGCTAGAAGCCATCTCACCAAAAGCGGAGTCAGTGAGAGCGCGAGCTTCATCCGTCTTGCCCACCTGATCCTGGAGTTGCTGCAGCTTGCTGTTCAAGGCACCAGCCATGATTCCATCCATGTGTGCCACCAACTTGGGTGTTGCCACCTCGGCCACCTCATCGCGGGATTCGACTGACCCAACGTTGAAGTTCATGGGAGGTGGAGGTGGTGTCACACACCCGGACATCGAAACCAGCTGGTCACAGTCGATGAGCATCACCATAGCTGGCAAAGGAGATCTTCAGGCGAAGGAGCGTTTACAGCTCGTCCAAGTCCTAAGTCTTGAGCCGAAGTCGTGCGAAACCGCTCCCTCCACGCAGGTGCAAAGAAAGGATCTAACCTTGCTCCGTGCTCCGGGCTCTCCCTGCAGGCACATGAAGCCGCAAAGCAACATTCCGATGTCTCTCAGGCGCGAAGCCCCGAAGCCCCCATAAGCCCCCATAAGCCCCCATCCCACCTCTCGTGCTATCTGCAGGGAGCAGGATCCCAGGTTCGCGCCTTCGAAGCTATCTGCACGCTAGCACTCGAATTAGATGAAACGGATTCGACCACCTCTGGTCTCACGCATTCGGGGCCGTGTCGTAGGCTTACGGGCAGTAGCACCGTCCTTGCACTTCATTGCACGAAGTCATGTCTCGGGCCCGGGAGAACCCAAATCCAAGATCGAGCCGCCGACATCGGCAAAGAGGCAGCCGTCGGCAGACCCGCCGCGCAAAAGCCTTGCAATGGCCGTGCAGTCCGAGAACTCGCCGTGCATTCGCCACCTTCGGAGTGCTGGGATCAGAGCTGCATTCTGCAGATCGGGGATCTCGGAGAAAGCAGTGAGAAGCAATGCATGCATGAACCGATTCTGAGTCCATATTTTGGAATCCCTGCTTTCCCTTCAGATACCCAAGCTCAGCGGGCCTTTCGGCTGCCAAATCCTCCATGCGGCCAATGCAGAGCCATACCTCAAACATACCAGACTCTGTTCGATTCGACATACCGTTAGCGCAGGGATTCCGACAACTAGCCGATCGCTAACAATGGTGACTGGCATTAGCCGTACACAAAAGCTCCAACCCGTCGTACCACTGGGCTCACGGCTCAAGTCAACCCTGAACGCCGTACTGCAGCTGGACGAAAGGTCGTCGTACGCTCGCGCGCTGATCTTGAACATCTTCCAAGACCCCTGTCCCGCTTCGAACCCGCAACCATCGTCCGGAACATTAAAGACTAAAGTCCGCGCCGTCCGGAGCATTAGCGCGTAGTGTAGAACTGTGCAGATGTGTCCACCATTCCTCCAAGTGCGCTTTTCAGTGCTCCACATCCTGCGTATAATCCCAAAGGTAAGCACGACGAAGCTATAATCCTGGCGATGTAATAGCAATATAAGACTCACCCTCAACTCAGATCCCGTTAAGCCCGAAATCTCGACCCCTGCGGCTCTGGGACCCCCGGAGAGCTCTCGGCGCGGCTGCGCAGCGCGTAGCCACCCTCAGCCGCCGCACTGCAGACGGCCTCGCGGAGGTAGGCCTGCAGCTCGGGGTTTCGACTCACTCGCACGAAGGCAGGCACGGCGGCTTGCTACCGTAACATCCGCCGGCTGACACCGAGCTCGGGGGGGTTCGGGGCTCAAGGGTCCAGGTCCTAGGTCTCAGCTGATAGGACGCTCAGACATGTGAGAACTCTTCGTCATGTCTGGTCTGGGAAAAGGTATAGGGTACGGAGCCTGTTTGGACACTCTCACTCGTCAAGCCAGGCAAGGGCTCATGACTACTGGACATAGGGCAAAGACTACACTACACAGCACCTGCACGATTCTGCAACCAAGCAGGGACAACGACACCAACTGCACGTTCAAGCCTCTGTAGCCTGGCACCGTGTGGCAGGGTTGTAAGGTCGGCATGAAGACGGTGTGTGCCGGGTTTCAGGACTCAGGATGGTTTCGGGCCTAGTGTGAAAGGATTAATAGGGCTCAAGCTGAATGCTGACCCTACGTAACACACTGGTTCTGCAGGGCTCGGTTCTGCAGTATCCCTGAGACTGCCGCGTTACCTCCTGCAGACGATGAAGTATCGCAGGGAGGGGCCAACCTCGTCTGGGTCCGATTGTCAAGGAAGCAAACCGAGACCCGAGCAAGACCAGGCGATTGTTCACTGGCAGGGTTGCACATGATTGAGGGATCTTGAGGCTCTCAAGCTGCGCTGAATTGGAGCCCCCCTGGCCTCCTGACACACGCGGCCGTCTGAGCCTCCCACTACTGAAGAGCAGCCGATTCCAGGTCACCGCCTGCAGGCTCCAATCCAGCATCCTCCGAAGCCCTGAGCGAGAGCGAAGGGAGCAAGGGACAACAAAGGGCCCTGAGAGCTCTTGCCTATGCCGGGGACCCCCCCGGCAAGGGAGCGGAGAGGAGGGGGCCCCTCCGGCGGAGTCTTGGGCTCTTGGTGGTTTTGGCTAGGCTTGGGGCCTGCCTCAGCAAACGAGCATGATGTATGTCCCTACGAAATCACGTCCCCTCCAAAGGATGAAGCGACACGACATGCACGGCACGCGAAGTAAACCCGGGGGCATGTCAACGAGACTCCATCACCGCAAGCCAGCCACGCCACAGGTCCTTTCTCCAAGCTGAGACATTGTGGTCCACCAGAGAAATGTACCTCTCATGATCAAAAGTCTTACTGAAGCCGTCCATCCTCCGAATACTTTTACTGAACCTGAACTCAACAACTTATCGGAACCTTGCAAGACCCTTGAACCCAAAAGTGGACAGGAGAAACCTCTTATGAGGACTACGGAGGTCAAAAAGACTCTTTCACTGCCGCGGCCTCATACAAATAACTTCAGCAGAACTCTTGTCGCCGAACAGAGCACCATGCACCAGTCGGGATGAGCCCACTTGCCACCAGACGGGCCACGCCGCGCTCCTGCACGTGGAAGAGGACTCGAAAAGGTTTAGCGTTTCGCACATCAGGTTTCGACTCTCACAGTTTCGGGAGGTTTAGGGTATAAAAGGCTCGAAACTACATGCACGGACACACGGCATCCTTAGCTGAAAGAAAGAATTTAAAGGTTTGTGAGTACCCCCGTGCGGTATTTCTTGGATTGCGACCGGGCTCGAGGGGTTTGGGCTTCGGGTTGGAGGTTTCGGTTCCGAAAGTTTTTAAGGCCGCGTGCAGTGCATTGCTCACAGAGGATCGGGGTTCATCCAATTCTCAGGCGGACCCCTTTGTTGCGATCATCCGGGAATCCTTACAAGACTGGCACATCACGAAAACCAACATACTCAACTTCGACTTACACCCTGCATGCCACCCTCATGTCCCCTGGCCGAGCGATCCAGCACGCTACAGCCCGCCGCGTTCCGGGCGAAACGCCAGGCGACCCTGCCTCGGAAAGAGACGCGGCGACTGAAATTTGGGTTGGGAGGATTCTCCATGCCACGGCCCCCGGCGCGCAGACGTAGGGAGGGCAGGCAGAGGCCTTCCTGGTGGCGGCATGTCCTGAACTTTCGCAGGGGAAATCTCTACATACCTAGGCTTTCGGCACTCGCTCCTGGAAACCTAGACCCAGAGCGATCAGTCGGCTCATGTTTACCACATTACACCCAAGCACAAGCACGCTACCACAACCTCGTGGTGAAAAGCATCGGACGCGGCAACAGCACGACAAAAATGATCAGAAAAACCACATGCGCCACCACCCAAGAAAGGAAACCCGGACGATCACGGCAGTAGCTGGGCAACGTGGCAACAATGATCGGGCTCACTCTTCAGAGCTTCGGTGGTGTTCGAGCTTTTCGACCAAGACGGCAGACCTTAATGAGCTCCGTAAATTGGTGCTCATGTACCCTGCGCTCTGAGCCCTTTCTGGAGTAGGACACACCAAACATTCCAGCGCCCACACGCCCTAAGACTTGGAGTTTTGCCGTCATCATCACTTCGGAACCCTCGGCCAGCCTCAAGCCAGTCAGCTAGGATGCCGTGCAGCTCCTGCGCTGCGGCGGAATTTCAATGGGCTTCTCCTTGTCATAGGCTTATGACACACAATCTTGAAGCAGGGCATCATGAGAACCTGGAGGCAAGGGGGCTACAACGATTGACTGCAGGCAAGTCTACAGTAGGCTTGGCTTTTTTCCTCCTACCTATCAAGGACGAAGCCAGGGTTGGCTTAGGGCTTAAGGTTTTTGGTTTGAGTCTACATGTACACTCGAAACACCCACAAGTGCAACTGCCATAGCGGAGTATGCGCACATAATACACATATACATATATACATATACATATACATATACATATACATATCTACGTATGTGATCCTATGCCTGTACATAAATGTTTGCATACATACAGACGTATACGTACATGAATACATCCTACCTACCTACCTACCTACCTATCTGCCTACCTATCTGCCTACCTCAATGCGCTTGCCAGTCCACTCCCGACTGAGCAGGTGCTTCTGAGGACACGTGAAGCGGACATCGCATTAAGATTCCCCTAAGGCGAGCTCGAGAAATACCATTGACAGAGAACCAGCTGCATTGATCAGGGCCTTGCATGGGAGCTTGAAAAGAAGGAGGACCCGACTGCAGACGCTAAATAGTAGGACCCTTCTTGCAAGAACACTCAGCAAGATAGCCCCCGGTTCCTGAAACTCCCACGGTAGCAGCTCGACAGGCCCTGTGCTAGGCTTTCATTCAGCCCACTCCTGCCCCGCTTCGCAAATGCCTCAAAACGTTTGGTTTGGGGTTGGGGTGTCTATGTGGGGTTACGGTTGTTTTGTTTGGGAGCCCTTTTATTCGCTTGCGCCAAAGAAGCTGAAAATCGAGCGGTCCGTTCATCTTCATGGCAACTAGGGTTTGGGGTTGGCACTTGCACTCGACCGCAGGATTCCAGAAAGCTCACCTGGCACAAGGTTTGCAAGTGTAGGATCTTGAGGTCTTGGTCAGGGCCAGGGTAAGTCTTCTACGTGGGCTGCAAGGCTCCGACTCTTTTTTCTACATACCTGTCTTTAGGAATGATTGGTCTTGGGTTCATCAATCTTCATTCTGATCCTTTTCCCGAAATTCCCGGAGACCCTCTGAGAGACCCCCGGATCCGACGAGGCTATCCGAGTGGCCAACGAAGGGACGCAGAGCCTCGCCGAAGGGCATGCTGGCCTGTTTAGGGCTTCATTCATCTAGGGGCCTTGATAGTTAGAATAGGGTTTCTGGGGGCTCCTTGTTATAGTTATAGTATAGTATGCCCCATCTACTGGCCTTTCAGGGTCTCGAAGCTGCACCCGAACCCCGCCCAGAGAGCCCAATACCCCTTAATTACGGAATATAGCTTAAATCATAGTATGAACCCCCTTAAAATTTAAGGTATATTCCTTAATTAAGGGGTATTGGGCTCTCTGGGCGTCAGTCTAAACCCTGAACCCATAGCCCTCAGTTTTTGCAAGCCCAAAGCCTCATAGAGCCCTTGTAGCAACCCCTGTAGTAACCCTGAAAGTAGCCCGTCTAGTAAGCCTTATAGTAACACTCCTGCCTCTTGCCTTGTACCGACCCTTTTGGAAGCCGAAGGAAGAGAAAGGTGCTAGGCTGCTCTGCCCCTGCGGCCTCGAAGGCGCGCTCCTCCAGGCCGTTCCCGTGTCCATGCCTTGCGTCGCCTCCCAGTCGGAGAAGCTTCCTCGAACTTTGAAGGGAAGGCGCTGGGAGTTTAAATGGGTTTAGAGTTTTTCATGGGTTTAGGGCGTTTTTGGTCGAGAGTTTGTGCCTCCTGCATAGCTGTGACGAAGGGGTTTTACGGATTTGGGACTGTACTTGTTTCAAAGGTTGGAGGTTGTGGCAGTCACGCACAAGCCCGAACAAGTGACGCCCTGACCGCAAACCCGTTAATCGAGGAGGGGTCTGCTGCGCCAGCGCCATCAATCCAAAGATTGGCCAAGTCGAAAACATGGCGGCCGATATGGATGGGATCCTGCACGGAATGGTTTCTTCGCTGAGAAGCCTGAACCGCTGTCTATGACAGTTCGTTCTAGTCATCCTAGTCAGCGTTCCACAACCTGTCTCTCTCCCCTGCTGCGTTCTGACAAGCATGGATGCAGTGAGACAGCGAGGACGTATCCGGGAAAGTTCGTCCTTTGTAGGCATCGGGCTTCTTCGGGCCTAGTTCAGACCGTCTCCTCAAGCGCAAGAGGACGAGCGCATCGGCCAGGCTGTTCACTGAAAGGCTGGCATCGTCGCGAATCTGCTGGAGCGATGACAGGAGGAAGTCCAACAGCCTCGGTTTCCAGCACTCGATGCCAAAGTGAGAGAGGCTCATCGGGGAGTGTCCAAACGAATCTTGACCCGCAAGCCGCAGGAGCCGTGCACCGTCTTTGAGACTCCTCTGCCCCCAAGCCCTGAGCATTCGGCTAAGCCAGCTGCGTGAAGAAAGCTTCTCCGGCTGCACAGGGAGACTCCTCTGCTGCACGGCGTCCTGAAGCCCAGCTAAAGCTTTTGAACGGCGCCGGTGGCTTGCTGCAGTCTGCATGTGTGGGTTCACGAAGCATGGGGCACCTCACTGGCACTTCTCTATGAACGTGGCCCTAAGATGTCAAAACGACTGCCTAGCTGGCACTGGTAGCTTCATCTCCTTTCCTGCGGGACTTGGTTTGCTCTTCTTGCTCCATTTCAGCAGTGGTCAGCCAGAAATAGAGTATTTGGGAAGCCTGAAAGGTAGTACTTGTCGTGATAATACTGATAATCACAACAATAATGATGATCGCAGTCCGCCCACCAGCATTCCGGAAATCGGGATCGCAAAAGACCGAAATCCTGATTGCAGACGCAGGGACAGCTACAAGTAGGTCGTGTCTTACAAAAGGCCCCTCGCCAACCCTTGCACTGGATCCTTCGCCATCGAGCCACAGAGGCAACAGCTGCCCAAACTTCGCCATGGACGTGCGCAGCGCTTGGCCCGGGTCCCATGTGACGTATCCTTCCGAGGCGGCGGCGGGTTTGTTCACAGACCGAATGACTTCAATTGGGACGAACCGCAGCTCGAGAAGTAGGTAGCAGACAGTTCGGCCACGGGTGGCGTGAAGCCGAGCGTCTGAGCGGCGATCAAAGCCCCCTTAAGGGCTCCTTAAAGGGTTGCTTAAAGGCACCCCTAAAGGATCCCTTAAAGGATCCCTTTCAAGGAACCCTTTAGCGGGCAGTACCCAAGCTCCACCCCCCTTGGCCCCCCTGCTCAAAGTCTCGCGCAGGCGATGCCAGGTAGCCGAGGCCGCAGCGCATGACCAATAATCTTCCCCTGCTGGGCTCAGGCTTTCAGAAAGAAAGGTTTCCGATGTGAGAGCTTTCCATACTCTTCTTTGGGCTACTTCCTGCTTATAGCATGTATTATGTACTATATTTTTGTGCTATATATATATATACACACTTATACATATAGGGTGCGGGGAATTTCGCGGAACTATGCTCAGAAACTGCGCGCGGAACTTCAAGCACCTACGCCCGAAATTCAAGAATCACCGTCGGTTTTTTCAAGAGGCTGGCCAGAAATCGGGAAACTAGGAAGGCATGTTCGGGAACATTTGCCAAGCTCGCCCCACAGCATGGCCATGCATCTCTAGATGCCATCTAAATGCATACGTGTATCTGTCCGCTGCCAACTCTCGCCGTAAAGTCACCGTGCATTTCTACGCGCTTTCTAAATGCATATGGCAACATGTATATTGAAGTAAAGCCCAAGCATGACTGCATACATACATATGTACACACCTATGTAGACAAGCCAAGCCAAGCCATGCTGCCAACTCCCCCCGTAAAATCACCATGCAACAACAACCAAATGTACAAACGCACACACTACATACTGTCACACTTACATACATCGGGAAGTCCGCAGGGGGGGCGGGGGCCAGCCCCCTCCCCCCCAACCCCCCCACCNCCCACCCCCGCGGAAGCCAAGCCAAGCCAAGCCATGCTGCCAATTCCCCCCGTAAAATCACCATGCATTTCTACGTGCCTTCAAAATGCATATGGCATGTTGTTTCTGAAAAACGCGGTTCACAAGCCTTGCTGCCAAGCTCGCCCCACAGGGTCGCCATGCGTTTCATAGATGCCATCTAAATGCATACGGTCACCTGTACCTGCCCCCCTCAAACCCCACTCCCTCGGAAGCCAAGCCAAGCCATGCTGCCAATTCCCCCGTAAAACCACCCTGCTTTTCTACGCGCCTTCTAAATGCATATGGCAAGTTGTTTCTGAAAAACGCAGTTCCTATGTTTGAATTTTGCCCAAAAAGTGTCTGAAAAATACCGTTGAAGATTCCTGAAAAAAACACTCGCAGTTTCCTGAGCATGTTTGCCCGAAAATCCCAAGTTATTCTAGCACTCTATACATATACATATATATATATACATAGAAACCAATACATATTCAGATGATATGATATACTTAATGCAAAATATATACTACATATTGCATGCTTTATATTACATACTCGCCTTGCGATCTGTAGCCCACTGCCCACACCCGAAGCATCGGCCTTCTTCCAAGAGCATTGGCTGCCGGAGGCCTCCCAGGGTCTCATCCTAGGGGGATCCTTTAAAGGGTTCCTTTAAAGGGATCCTTTGAGGTGTCCTTTAAGGGCTCCTTTAAGGTTCCTTTAAAGGGATCCCTTCAGGGATCTTTTGCGGGCTCCTATGAAAGGTTCCTTTAAGGGATCCCTTAAGGGATCTTTTAAGGGTTCCTTTAAAGGGATCCCTCAAGGGTTCCTTTAACGGTTCCCTTAGGGGCCTCAACACGGGATTCTTACAATGAGGATCCTATTGTTTCGGGTTCGATCTTCTATTCTATCTATATGTAAACACATGTGTATATATATATACATGTAAGCATATGCATGTATGTATGTATGTATGTGCATTTATATCTCTCTCTCTCGCGGACTCAGAAGTCTGTCAGCCGCGCGGTGATGTGCATTTATATATATATATATATATACATGTATGTATATATATATATTCAGGATCCCATTATCCTATCGTTTCGGATTCGATATTTCTACCAACAAACTTTGGGCTCAGAACGTCGGGCAGACTCGGATCAGACTGATTTTATCATGAGGCTTTCTCTAGGACTTGCGCCGGACCAGGCCGCGGGAAGAAATCCCACCGTGCACTTCTGCTCCACGCACCGGACGTCAACACACTACTCAAGGAAGGAGCGCAATCGTCGCTGTTGGGCACTGATCTACGGGTACCGGTTTCGTGCCATTTACTGATCAACAGCTGCTTACCGCAGTTGTATGGCTGACGAGTGCCTAAATGGCACGAAACTGGTACCCGTAGATCAGTGCCCAAAAGCGACGCTTGCGCTCCTTCCTTGAGTAGTGTGTTGACGCACGTTGTAGCTTGGCCATGGCTCTTCTGTCTGGTTCAGCTGGCTTTCCCCATGGTGTTTCTTTAGCACGGGGGAACGTTTCGGAAGGCGTGCGTACCGCANTGGCTCTTCTGTCTGGTTCAGCTGGCTTTCCCCATGGTGTTTCTTTAGCACGGGGGAACGTTTCGGAAGGCGTGCGTACCGCATTGGGGGATCAAGGTGGAGAATATCCGTTGTTTGATGGTCGATCTTCAGTGCCACGTGGTTCATCGTTCCAACGTGCATCATCCTTACAAGCTCGTCCAGCCCCACATCCTATTCAGAGTATTTCAGCTCCAAATGAAGATGTTCGCGAAGCTACAACTTCACCTGCCAGGGCACCTTCGAACAATACTGCACTGCTTGAGTCTATGCATGTGCAACATCAACAAGTTGATACCGAAATGGATCCACTTTTGCGTCTTCAATTGTTCGACTAGTTGCTAATGAGTTTTGAGCCAGCATTGCCTTTAACGAGATCTGAGTTCACAGATGTCTCGCTCGACACCATCCGTCTTATGGCCCGGGCAGATGATTTTATCAAGGGTGGCATTTTCAAAACATGGTGCCCGAGTTTATAGACAGAACCTCCAAGACATATCATGGCGAATGCGACGGCCTACACAAGGCCCTTCAAACTCTCAAGGCGGATGCTGTAATGTATGCACAAGGCAAATGGCCGAAACCATTGCAGAATAGATCGGGTCAGCAGTTCAAGAAAGAGATGAAAGACGAATTCGATGCAGCCCAAAAGCAGGCTGACGACAAGAAGGCCATGGAAGACTTCAAGCGCAAAATCGATGCAACAAAACAG